>QLPE01000081.1:119507-233451 GCA_003314125.1 Hygrophorus russula | reverse complement strand
AAAAAGACAGACCTGATTGGCAGAGCGCTTCTTTGTGATTTAAAGATGACTGAAAAGAAGATGAATTAACGGGTTTGAAGAAAAAAAAAAGAAAGAAAGAAAGCGAAAAAAAAGGGGGTTTTTTAGATTTTATAGAATATAATTTGAGGAGACAGCGACAGCCAGCCAAGGTCAAGTCACTGAACAAGGAGCAAGACTCGCGAAACAAAAAGACATAAACGCCACATGTTTATTTATTTATATTTATGTTTATTTACAAATTCTTTTTAGCACTCGCTCTAACACGTGCATCGAACACCACACTCCGTATTGGCGTGTGAGCGGTATGGAACGGGTTCATCATCGTCTACCACATCGTCAACACTCATTTTCATCACAAAAACTACACACACTCGCCTTTACATATAACTCCCAAACCTCTGTGAAAAATATCTTGATTCCGTCGTCATTCTTGCCCTCATGCAGAAGAATAAACTTCATGTCTATTCATATCGTTAACCAGAGTCCTACATTATCACAAAACCGCTCACTTCCAGGCGTGATAAATGCTGAAATCGTCCATTCATTGAACTTGTCTACAGACTTGAGGTACCTGATTTTCAACTCAATTCAGTATCCGAAACAAGTCGCAACACACAGACATCGTGTTTTCTTTTCGCATGATTTCTTCCACAACATCCAAACTTGCATTCGCAATCATCTGAATCACATGTCGGTCCTGCCCTCCGCCCACCGTCCGTGAACCTCCACCCATGTGATGTTGAGTAGCACTCGATGCTCCAGACAATGCAGTCAGAGTACCCGCAAATGCAGACGTTGACCATGACGGTAAATTCGAAGTAAGCGGGGATATCACATTGGGTACTGGTTTTGTTGAGTAATGGGTTAGGTTGTACAACGGTGTATCCGATGGCGACAAAAGGAACAGATGATGAGACATACCTCAAAACCAAATATGCCAAAACTAATCCTATGCCGTTCACCATCCTACCCGCTCCTAATTTATTTACTAAATTCTTCAGCAGACCTCGCTCGACCCTAGGCCTTTTGCAATTTGTAGAAACAAAAGCGTCTTATCGGCTTTCACGCTTTCCATCCCACAGACAATTCCTGTTTCCGAAAAAATCTGCCCGGAGGCCAAACTTCAAAGTCCCGTTCCTTGAAAACCCATCTACAGTATTCTGGGGTATCCTTTTTGTCAACGGCGTGACGTTTATCACATGGCGCACTGCCTTTGCTACATATGTAAAGCCCTTTTTCAAATCGTGGTCACACAGCTCACTTATAATCATAGAATGCAACTGGTGACCCTAGTTCGCTGATCTTTATGAATGAGAACTTTCTCGTCAATCTCAAAAATGTTCGGGAAGGTCGGATGTATGTCCACCATCCACATTTATTCTCCGAGGTTAACCACAAGCCAACCCTAGATGGTGTTTATTAACCGCCTGCTTCTCGCATGAGGGCACTTCCCATCTCATATTCAACGGTCTCTCGTACTTCTTTATGGCCCGTCCCGTCCTCGCCATGCTTGGGAACAGAGCCTTTTTGACACTCTACCTTGGAGGTTGCCACGTTTTCACTCTCATCGTCCAACTACTCATCCTCGTTCACAGGCGGTGTGTTCGCGAGCATGGCTAGCCTCGCATGGCGCAACCTCAGAGGGGGCAAGCCAACAGACTCCTCTCACGGCGCTAGCGGTTTGCACCTTCCTTTCCGGTCGCCATATTATTTACATTTATCCTCCAGCCGCAATCTATGCCATAATCACCTTCTTTGCATGTATCCAGCCCCGCACCACTTTCCTTATCTTTGGTGTCATACCCTGTCCGGCCTGGGCATGGGCAGGTGGCATATTCCTCTTCGATGGGTATTCCGCGTTGGCTGATAGGGTCAGCCGTGTCCGCGTTTGCCTGACTTCTACACTGACAACTTGCTTTTCTTACAGAAGACACAGATCGATAGTATGGGTCACATTAGTGGGATGCTTGCAGGTGCCGGGTATTTCTTGATGAGGCGAGCCAGATTTCGTATATGAGATTTTAAAGGCCCCAGCACAAGTTGGACAAAGCAAGGCGACAGCTTTTGAAATCGATTAAACTGGAAAGACAAAGGGGGTCCGAGCATGTAGAGTAAATGATAATCATACAGTTTGAGGATATCATGCAAGGCGGAGAATGTATCGATCAAATCACTTACTCATAGAAAACAATCATAATCGCATACACAGGAAAACCACGCTTAGGGTGCAGTAGGCCTTGGAGGCGCACTAGTCCGCGTATCCAATCTTCTCATTTCCTTCTCCAACTTGTCCATCCCAGACGGCCCGGTCGACGCACTCAATCCCCGCGCACCATGTTTGTCAAACAGATACGTCAATAGATTCTTCTTTTCATCAGCTAGACCATCTAATAGCGCGAAGAGATGTGTCTCGTCGCGCAGGACCAGCTGGGCTGCAATTATGGAAGCTGCTGCTGACTCTCGGATGACGAGAGAGGATTTGTCATTCAAAGCCTAGGAACAGAAAGTTGAGACACCGAGAAGGAATACAACCGGGGACAAGACCTACCGAAATCAACGTCCCACGAAGCCGAGGCAACTCTTCTTCCAAAATTTCGGCTGGCAACCTTAGAATAAACTTTCCCAATGCGATTAGCCCAAAGGCATAGGTTGCGCCTTTGACTTCTGCATTTGATGACTCTGCCGGAGGAGGTTCGAGATGGAAAGCACGTAAACTAGCGTGCATGGTCGTTAACCCATATACAGGTTCGATTCGGGCCGTCAGGGAATCCCGAATTGTGTTGGTAGCTTCCAATACCTGAGATGGAAAGGTCAGAAATTTACATCCTAAATGAAGGCCGGTATCATACGTTGAGTTTATTGCAGTACCGGATTGTCAGTAGCAACGAGAAGATGTCCCCTTCTCGCCCCTCGATGTGGAGCGCTTGATTCTCTAGCATCTCCCACAACACGATCAAGCCATATTCAATCTCGTCTTCACCCTGCAAATGAAACCCATTGAACAAATCGACCCCGGAAATTAGCTCAACCCTTACCTGTGCAGGACTCAGAAACCCGACCAGAGCATTGAGTAACTTTTCGAAATTCTTCTCCTTCATCCATGGGTCCGAGTAGAGCAATGGTGAAGAACGCGAGTGCGGGAGGAAGGGCGACGGACTTCCAGGTGACTCAAACCCGGGGCTCTGGACTGGCGAAGAGGCGTCTACCACAGGATGTTCAATGCACAGTAAGGCCAATTTCTGGAGCAGGATGATGTCAGCTTTGCCTTGCTCCAAAGCATGTATATAGCCCTGTAACTCTTGTTTGTGGTCTCCTTTCTCAGTAAGAGGTATCCCTTGTTGGATCACTAAATAATAACGCTCAGATTTAAAAGCTGAGAGAAAAGCGGTACATACTTGACATTCTTTTCAGCCACCACCCTGTCTCATGTCTTCTGTCTCTGAGGACATCAAGCAATGACGGCGACGAATGGCCGTTGTGTGCAGGACTGTTCCTAAATGCGGCAGCTTGCCTCAGAATTGAAGCGCTTCTGTTTACGGGCGTCACTGGTGGTATCGGGACCAATTTGGCCTTCGGTATAGGTGTAGCGCTACCGCTTCCCATAAGCAGCAACGTAGGAAATGTAGAATGGTGCATATCATCCTCCTCCGGTTCGACAAGCTCAAGCAGTCGTTCAGCAGCACTTTCCGCCTGTTCAGCCCTAGCTCTCAACGCATCTTCCACGACCGGGTGGGGTGAGTCCTGGGTGGAATTCGAACCAGTGGACAATACGTTTGACACCCCAACTGTCGGTTTAGAGGTGTCAGATGCTGCCGAACTCGATACCGCGCGCGAATTCGTACTAGGCGGAACTGAATGGTACACCTCAAACGGTGCAGAAAACGAAATAAGATTTACAGATTCGTCCATGTCAGAATCGCTGTCTTCTGGTATCGGAATAGCCGTCGCAAGGAGGAGTGATTCTTCCTCATCCACGTTTGTGTCAGATAACAGGCTTGTTGGCCGAGGCAGGACCGTCACAGATGCGTTCTTTATACCATTACGTGGGTTTGGGGCTGTAGTGACGGCCGGCGGCAAAGGCGGCGAGGCCGGAAGAGCTGTTTGCATAGCTTTGCGCAAGATGGACCCACGGGTAGGAGACGTAGCTAGAGGTGAAGATGTTCGATGGCGGAGTGCTGGCTGGTCGACGGGTGGGGAAGGCGGAGAGGCTGCTCGTGTAGACGAAGACGACGGAGCGCCATATTTTAGATTGGATATTGCACCAGTGCTCACCGATCGCGAGATAGTGTTTGATGTCACCCTCGATCTAGATGATACTGGTGAACGAAGTGGTGATGATGGGCGAGTTGAAGTAGAGCTTTTTAGTGAAAGAGAAGGTGAAGCAACCCGTCTCATGGGTGGCGACGCGGCTCTCACGGCATGTGAAGTTGAGGTGGCCTGGTGACGCAAGCTTGGGGGTGAGGTCGCTATTGCCTTAGCCTTTGCGCGACTGGCAGCAATAGCGGCAGCTACACTGCTTTTCTTATTGTTTTTGGGCGTAACAGGAGATGAAACTGTCGAGACTATTTCAGCGTGTGGACAAACTTTTTCGAGTTGCTTCCGTGCGATGGAATCCAAGGATTCCAGGACTGCCTGGCCACGATCACTCCACACATTTTCGAAGGCCCAGAAACAAATTCGTGCCGTTTCTCTGACGCCAACATTAGCGTCCGCCAGGGACCTCCTGATAGATTTCTCCAATATTTCCAGCCCGCCGGACGTTTCTATCGCGTGTTTAGAGCGATGACCATGGACTTCCAAGTAAATTTTAGTATGTGCCACGACAAATGCTCTTGCTTGCACAGTTTTTTCTTGTAGTGTGTTCCAAAGGAGAGGAAGGATTATGCGTGGTTGGGAGGAGGTCTGACTTATAATCGCCGTTACGGAAGCTTGGGATTGTTGAGCAGCGATTTTCTTCGTGAATCCAGCCATTTTAAGAAGATGTGTGAGAAGGGTATCAACAAACGGGTCCAAAGATGGGCCAAGTGCGATTGCTAGTTCAGTATAGAGGGAACAGGTATTGGCAGATACCGTGGTTCGCAAACTAGCGAGCTGAATAACATACATCCTTAGAGTGGACACAGAACATGACGAATCCACTCACGGCTTTCAATGACCATTGGATAAAGCCATCCTTGAGGCATGCCAAAAACACGTCAGCGTAACGGGTATGGACTTCCCCCTTGAGCATCCCTCGAACACGAAGGATCGCCCGCTCACGCGTCGCCCAATTATGTTCCGTCTCCTTTCCCTGCAGGTTCCGGTGAGCAGTTACTTCTGAATTACGCAGGGCTTTTGTTATACCTCGAACGGCTTGACCATTCCGGAGAATTCATTCTCTAAATCTCGGCTCGAGGTGATCTATGTTATTAGATTTAAACACTGTTTCCGTATTAATAACTGACACGAGACTTACATAGACTGGTTGGATATCCGTACTGTCGTTAGGTTGGAATGAAGGAGAAGCTTCTGCTGCACGACTGGCTGGTCTGGACATCTCCTTCGCGTTCCCCTGACTCACCGTACGCGAGATGCCACTACTCAACCCAGCACTAGTCGCCTTCTTCCCCAACAACGCCAAACTAGGCGGAACATACTCCTTTTGTTTAGACCCTGTGTCTCCACTTTCAGATCCTTCGCTGGATGGATAACTAACATTTCCCCCACGGCTGCCAGCAATGAGCTTAGATAAGACGTCATCGACGATGGTCTTCCGGACACTCTTCTTTGTCATTTCTTTCTTGAGATCTGCACGGGCTGCATCTGACACGGCCGGACCAGTGAAGAGCTCGACAACGGATTGGCGGGCGCATTCGCGGACGTGTGCATCGGTATCTTCTAGCGTATCGACGAGAAGAGTGAGGTAAGGTCGGATTGGAAAAAGATGGTGTATACGACGGACGAATACAAGTGTTAGTATTGCCTAAAGCGCATCATAGTTATTGAAGGCGGCATGCGCAGAAATACGAAAATAACACACCTGTTCTCTTGATCTCCAGACTTTACTCCCCAATCCTCCTTCCCTAAGGAACTTTTCGAATAACATCAAGGGTGTCTCCGGACCCTTCGCATCCTTGTTTTTTGACGACATCGAACTCGTCGCGCCCGAGCGAAACGCCAGCCCGCCAAGAATAACCAAGGTTTCCCGTGCCTTTTCTCGCACTTTTTCGCGATTATCGCCCAAGCGATCGACAATTCCTCCAGGTGGAAGGAATGCGGTGAGAACTTGGCGCAGAGTCACAACATCTACCATGGTCGAAATGGCAGTCGATGAAGTGGAAGAGGAAGCAGACGGAGGCGGAAGTTGAGGTTGAGCTGTACTATTGACGGGGGGCGATATAAGGAGAGGAAGGAGAGGCGGTAGAGCGGATAATGTAGCAGCTGTGAGGTGTTGGTTTGAAGTTCGGAGGCATGTTTTCAGAACGCTGATAAGACCGTCCGGATCATTAATCTGCGACCAAATGATTCGGATCAAGGTCGTGAGTTATGACTGTCTTTGTTGTGGGCTTACCTGGATGCCATTCTCGAATTCTGCCTGGAGTTTTGACACTGCGTCCACTTTACTATCCACATCTACTGACAAGATCAGTTCGGTCCTGTAACGAGAAAGCAAAACCATACCATTGCTTTTACATTGATTTATGAGCCTTTCGAGTCTCGAGTCGTCGTCCATGGTGGCAAGACCGGGACGAGTAGGAACGCTCCGAGCCAATCAATTTGAAGAACTGCCGCAACGCGTGCACACTGACATTGACAGTGGCTCGATCGCGTCAATTTCCAAAGTGATCTCAATTACAGCTACACAAGTGCAGTATAAAGGTAACGAGGAGTACGTATTTAATGCCACGGAAGAATAAAGAAATAAAAAACAATAAAAATAATAATAACAGCGCGGTTACTTCTTCTCACTGTACATACTAGAGCTCATTGTAAATATGCTCGTCTCATCCTGAAAAATGTTGGATCCAAAAGACGGCTGGAAGGAGCCAAGAACCGAACTTTTGAATGGAGCATGATGATGCTACCTACAGTTTATACTTATCAGAGCTTTTTTCCCTTTAACGAAAGGTGAAAACGAAACTCACAGCTCATTTGGCTGCTAAATTGAACGACGGTAGTAGGCGCTGGAGCAGTATGCTAGTTCAGTGTTGACGCGTTGTTTGTCTTAAGTCAAGTTGGACCTATGACTGAAATCGACGTCAGCATGGGCTCTTCCCAAGATAACTCCAGTACATTCAATCCAATAAGGACGTGGACAGTTCACGGTAAGTCCAACTAATCTCTGAATCACTAGTACTAAAAACCCCCTAGTTGAAGTACGCGTTTCTCCGCGATCTACTACGCGCTTCGACAGCATCCGGACCTTCGTCCAAGAGTACCTCTATTCCTCTTTCAATCGTATAAATCTCCCATCTACTCTCGAAGGATGGGAAGATGTCCCAGGTTTGGCTTCATCAGTCGAGCGCATCGTCGTGTCAGAATCAGCAGCCCCTTCTTCATCTCTATCACTCGACGAAATGTCTTTCCAGATTCATATCTACCAGCCATCTGATACGGACTCTTTTGAGGAGTTTTCCAACGGCTCTGGATGGAGAGAGGGCGGCGACGGTGAGGAAGTTATGACTGCAAGCGTCTGTGAGTTGCCTAATAGGGGCTGGGAGGGCCTGTGGGACAGCCTCATATTTGCGGATGATATCAAAAGGAAGCTCCTGGACTATATTCACGCAACGCTCATGTTCAGCGATGCCAACGTGGATTGTGAGTGGCATATGTGACAAGTCACGATAAACTAGACAATCCGACCCATCGCGCAGTTAACTTGGTCTCGTGGAATCGCGTCGTTTTGCTCCATGGACCTCCAGGAACGGGGAAAACATCCCTATGTCGCGCCCTCGCTCAGAAACTTGCCATACGTCTGTCACATCGGTGTGTGCGACGCGTCCAACTTGTCACCAAGTAAAATTGACAAAATTGCAGGTACCCACATTCCCGTCTGCTTGAAATAAATTCGCACTCTTTATTCTCCCGGTGGTTCTCTGAATCTGGGAAGCTCGTACAACGTCTTTTTAGCAACATCACGGATATGGTCGAAGAAGAAGATACATTTGTTGTGGTTCTTATAGGTTAGTAACCCTTGATATGTTTCATGAAGCTGCTTAGTTCTCGTCTGTGAAATCTCTTTAGATGAGGTGGAATCGTTAACGGCTGCTAGAGCGAGTGCCATGGCAGGTACTGAGCCCTCTGATGGATTGCGGGTAAGCGCATACTTTCAGTTATTTTATACCAAGCTCACCGATATAGGTCGTTAACGCACTTCTGACGCAACTGGACAAATTAAAGCATAGAAAGAACGTTCTCGTTATGTCCACCAGTAATCTCGTTAAAGCCATTGGTTTGTCCAGGTCCTCTGCTCTTGAAAGTGACTTATATCTTTACCCACAGATTGCGCCTTTGTCGATCGCGCTGACATTGTTCAATACGTCGACCTCCCTCCACGTGAAGCGATCTACGAAATCCTCCGTACATGTCTCTGCGAGATTGTGAACAAAGGAATAATCTCAGCTGTGGTGCGTCCCATATTATATATGCCATATACTACTAAACACATATTATCAGACCGTTCCAACTCTTAAAGAAGCTAAGATGTATGAACTTTCGTCAGCTCTCGACATTTTGGCTTCGCCCACTCATCCCCACGAAAAATCCAAGAATCTAGCATTGAGGTTACTAGCTCTGTCTGCGCAGTGCAGGGTTCGCTCCAAGACTCAAATTTTCCTCCCATTGCATTGACATCATCTCCGTTCTGCGTCTTAGATACAAGGCATGTCAGGCCGTGCACTTCGTCGGCTGCCCGTCTTGGCACTTGCACGGTACATAGGCACCGGCCCTTTGTCGATTCGTGCGTCCGCTCTGCCCGTCTCTGAGGCCGTCCCAGCTACAAATACGCCAACTAAGAAAGTTGTCAACGGGAACGGGGCACGGCAGAGTAATGGGAACGAATACGGCGGTAGCGCTGATGTGGAGGTGTGGTTGGAGGGGATGGAGAAGGTCATCAGAGATCAGGTTACTGAACATGGTAAGTTGCTGTGAGACACGCGTTTGTGTCTGTCATACATCGTCTGCTTTCTTTCTCGCGCGTGTTTAGGGGTAGGTGAACTGGGAACTTGAAAGTGCAACGGAGTTCGTGTCATTACAATCATTCGGAATGTATCAACTAGTAGACCGAAATGGTCACAGCCATAGTCAAATTATCATATCCGTCTATACAGCGCTGCAAGATTCCTTCTAGCCTCAGCCAGCCTCTCTAACCTCCCCGAAAGCAACCGAAGTTGGTTAGCATCTGCCTCGTCTTTCGCTGCTCTCTGCAGCAATAGTCCAGTAAACTCCTCTTCTAATGACTTTAGACTAGAGCACAGTGTTGTCCGAGTCTGATACGTCCCCCGGTCTGGATGACCTACTGATGGTCGCCCTTTAGATATTGCTGGTGGGTGCGCCACATCGGGCCCAGAGAGACAGGAAGAAGAGCAAGTAGGAAGATCTCGGATAGTGTCTATGCAAGGAAACATAGGCACGCGAAGAGAGGAAACCAGGGTCTGCCTTCGTTTATCTGGATCATCTTCTATCCCTTGAAGCTCATTGATGACACGACGGAAATTTCGTAGAGCAGCAGAAGATAAGAGTGTATTTGTATGCTGGATGAGGCAACGGCGCGGCGAAGGACAAAGGCACGAGTCTGGGGAAGAGTCTTCGTTTCCTGTCGTAATTCGATCGTATTGGGAATAATCATCATCGGACAGTTCAGGGACGTTGACAGAACCTTGAGAAAACGGGACCTCAGATGAGGAAGGTGCAGTGTCTTGATCAAAGGGGAATCGATCCAAAGCACAGAGCTGTGCAGTCAACGGAGGGGTAAGAGGAAACGCTACTGAATCGTACGCTATCGAGTTGTAGCCCATAACCTGCGGGTCAAGTCCATTTGTATTGCCAGAGTATTCGAGTTCGAGATCTGATGTATAACTATGGTCAGGTGTTTCTTGACGAAAAGATGGAGACCTGAGGAGTTCTCGAAGGACAGTTGGGCTAAGTCTTGAGAAATGTTTCAAACGCAAAGGAGTTGACAGGAACGGATTTTCGTATGAACGAGCTAGTGAACCAGAGTCTTTGGATGGTTTCAAAGGTAAACCTGTGTTTGTAAGTTCGATATCAAACATTCGCAGAAGAGTTTCCGTATTTCTTTCTTCTTGGCGAATACCTCGAGTCAAGGTATCCATCCTGTATTAAGGTTAAGGTTAGCCCAGTGAAGAGTCAAAGAAAAAGAAGCCTGCCCAGCCAGAGTGGCCGAAGCAGGACAGGAAAATATTAAGACGGTGCATGAGCCGAAACCCATACAAACCATAGACACCCTCTGTATGGACATGGTCGCCGTGCTATGAAGTGTCCCTATAGCCCACAAACCCAGGTACTTGAAGGAGCTTGTGCCATCAAGGTAAGTATGAAGTTCTTACCCTCCTGGTCAACTCTCTTAAATAGACCTGTACCACACGGGGCACGGGCCAACCCCTTTTGTTTGTCAACTTCCATCAACCAAACCCACTCGCAATGGCAGAATTCAGTGAACTCCAGAAAATTATCTCAGAGAGTGGTTGGAATAAAGCTTGGTGAGATATCTTCATTTGTTATTATTACGTCTTGACATGGTAGACACAGGGAAGAAAACGTCACACCTTGGGATCTGGGTATCATACAACCCCCTTTGCGTGATCTGATTGAGTCTGGGAAACTAGATCTGCCCCGCAAGGGACGTGCACTCGTCCCCGGATGCGGAAAGGTCAGATCGGACCTTTCTTGCGCTTTTACCGTTTTCTGATTTGTTTTACGGTAACAGGGCTACGATGCGACCTTCATTGCCTCATCACTGGGTCTTGATACTGTAGCCATCGATATATCACCTCTAGCTGTCCAAGCCGCTAACGAGTACGTCGGTTCTCCTTATGAATTACATTGACATCCTCATTGGATTATCACCAAGAACTCTTAAATCTTCACCAGATGCAGGACTAGATAATATATCATTCCAAGAAACAGATTTTTTCTCTTTTATCGTACCCGAGAATGATCGGTTCGACTTGATATACGACTACACGTTGGTCAACCAACAACCTGTGTTTGCTTTCACTCACGATGCACTTTTTTAGGTTTTTCGTCGCTATCCCCCCTGCACTACGACCTGATTGGGCTCGTAAGATCACAGAACTGACCAAACAAGGAGGATATCTGATAACTCTGATTTTCCCAATTGCTCCCCCTACTGACAAGGGACCTCCGTTCTTCGTCCGACCTGAGCATTACTTGGAGGTTCTCTGTCAGAACTGGGAAAAGGTTCTAGACGAGATCCCTGAGGTTAGTTATGAGACACATGTCGGGAAGGAAAGGCTCATCGTGTGGAAGAGAGTCTAGTAGCCACGTGAATTTATTTTTTATGTTTCCTTATATTTCTCAGACTTGAACTGGCATGAAAAGAGGACCCTTCGTGAAAGTCAGATGGACCAAACGAACGCTACACTCATCCGTTCGCCTGTCATCAGGCATAATATTGCAATTTGACGGGGCAGTTCGCGATCAAAAACTAGCAGACCTCACGCAATGTTTGTCCCGAAATGCCAACCCATCCCGCGTATGGGCTCACTATAGCGACTTGCTCAACTACCTTGTGTACGAGGACTTGCCCTTGGAGATCCATCAGGATGTCCTGCGAAAATGTACTCCAACAAGTGCAGAACTCCGTATCGCCGCGGCAAGACGTTTGATTGCGGGAAATTGGCCACCTATTCCTCACATACACGAACACCGTTTCAAGACGGTAATGCTTAAAATACGTGCTGCTGGTTGGAAACCTGCTTTGGAGGACTACCACTTTATATTAGAACAATTTGCAGCTGTGGGGCACCATACCGGAGCGGAACATGTGTATAAAGAATTGACCTATCTTGGCCTGCAGCCCAGGACAACTACATATGGACTGTGTCTTCAAGCTATAGCACATCGCCTAGCTCTACCTTGCGCAAAGCAACACCGGCCGAAGTTGCTCATAGAAACTCGCAAGATGTGCGGGGATCTTTTGAACGATATGCACGCACATGGAATTCCCTTTACATCCGTCAACCTTGATCTTGCTGTGCGGATATTAAAGGAGACATCAGACGAGGAAGGGTTTAATCTGCTTTTGAAGGTTGGCTATGGAATCGATTTGGCATTCCCTGATCGCCCGCCTTTGGAGAGCAACCAAGTTCGTTTCGACATTGGTGATATAACACAAAAATTACCCTCTCCTCAACCTTTCTCCACTGCCGCCTTAAATACTACTATTGACATGCTAGGACGTTTTGGCAATGTATCAAAATTGGTACAGGCTTTCGAGGTCCTCACACAGCCTTTACCTCCTGAAGCCAGTCAGCATTTCTCGTCATCTTTCGATGATGAGGACGACGATTACAGCATCTCCACTAGTCCTCCATCGACCCAGAGGTACCAGCTCCCCCACGCCAAGCCAAATACGACTACGTATAACATGCTCCTTAGACACCTATCGAGGGCCGGGCACGCAGTTTTTGCTCGGCATTACCTTTTGCAGGCAATGGAACTAGATAGGGTCTCGGACAGAGCCCTTCGTGGAGAGCTCCTTAGAAAGCCTCTTGGAGAAGTTCCCTCGCCACATTTTGCTATAAACAAAGGAACACTATTATCAGTCTTCGGGGAGGCCAACAGGGACAAAAATACACAATTGATGCGGTGGCTATGGTCAAAATTCCCAAAGATCATTCGACGAAAGAAGAATGATCTCGCATGGTACACGGACTTTCATACCAGCCTACAGCAAAAACTTCAGCCATCGTCTTCGGTCGGCGAGAGCCACGACATGACAAGGGACGCGTCCGTTATCGTAATTGAGTCTACCGCAACTTCAACCACACAAAACAACCCCATCGATAAGTCTTCGATACTTATGGCCGATTCACCGTCCCGTTCGTCTGCAACAAAACAACCAAAAACAATCGGGTCGTTGTCTGCTTTTGACGTAGACTTGGACGCTCCAGATGTTCCCGTCTCTCCCCTCGTGAAATACTTCGATATCACACTTCATCTCGAGATCTTGCAACGGGACATCGAACAAATTGAGGCTTTTGAGGGACATGTCAAGGAAATTTTGGGCAGAACGACGCAGCGAGTGAAGGAACGGCTTGGTCGACGAGTGTGGGAGGGCAAGGAAATTTATCTGCTCACTGATAAAGATGAAAGACGGAGGGTGTCGCGGACGTTTTGGACGGCTAACGTCCGTTTTAAATCACGGCAGCCCCCCTTTTCGGCTAGCTCAACGATTTCGCACCGTGCGGAAGCATCCCGAGATAGCGGTGGTTCATACGTTCGTCCAGGCTGGATGGCAGACCACCGTGGTGTGCCAACGTTTCACCTTTCAGAAAAAAGGTGAAAGCTAGACGGATTTAATCATTATTTCTGTGAGTGAATTTCGGGACTCCCTGGTCCTGCGTACTCACATATCTTTGCGTCTCTCGATATCAGCGGGTCGTAAACGCGTCAGCCCCTTGCCACCAGTCCGTTCAGGTCAAAGTAGCTATACTTTTTTTACGGACACAAAATTCGACTGACTGATATACATGCCAGGACAATGTTGTATCGTCGCGTATCAGAACAAACCCCTTACCATGAGAACTATACCTTAGAGTGCACTCCATGTATAAGTTATTTTTTCAGCACTTCGGTACTTATTTTTTCGACTGACCCGAAAGTCTTCTGCAAAATTTTGATATTGTACTTACGGACACCCGGGATCGTTCAAGTTTGCCCTCAACCTCGTCCAAATGTTCGATTTATCCTAGGCCCCATACCTTGAAACTGACCGCACACTTGCCTGATCCCATCAACTCTTCTGCATTTAAAATATTGCCAGGATTGAGTCCTAATGCAACTACGAAGTTGTGTGGAACGTCCTTGTCGATTCTAGAGTTTCCATCGATGTTACGCTGTTCCCCCGAATAACCTATTGTGAAGTTCAGAACACAATTGGAGTTGAAGTTAATATTTCTTCACTCACCACAGTACCAATGGGGTACTTTTCAGCTGGTGTCGTCTCCTCCAAAGCGTCGTCAATGACGAGATTCAAAAAGAGGTCGTATCCTCGTAATACGCCACTGACTTTGCGTCCTCCTTGCAAGTGAATAAAAAGTTTTTTATCCATAAACTGTGCGCAAAAGGATATGGGATGAGTATTTCGTTGATCAGGGCTCGAGGTTGAGATTCGCACCTTCTTCAACTCGGGTTGTGATGCCTTGGACATGTTTGCAAGATCAAGTCGACTCTGCTTTCTCCTGTTTGGCTCAAGCTTCGGAGCTCAGATCTTCGACATGACTTGACCATAACCCGTAGACCGTTACACACAGCGAATATATCTATCTCAAAGAAATCAGCTAGAGGCTACGCTGTAAGATATTACAATCCGTTTGTTTTAAATAATATTGACCTGATCAAAGCCTCATTCAGGGGATTATTCGGAAAAAGAATGTCTACTTCTAGCCAACGTTTACCTCCCCCTACAGGACCTGCCCCCCCTACACGAGGTAACTGGGGTCGAAATGGAGAGCCAGGTGCTGCATTTCGTGGTCTGAGCCGAGGAAGAGGTGGTACCGGAGGAGGCGGTGCCATTCGGCGAGCTCGTGGAGGTCGCGGGGGAGGCACGACTCCTCGAGGGACAAAAAGTACGGGTACGGGAGATAATAGCAGTCCCCCAGTCAAAGTCGACGAACCACCCCCGATCAAGCCTGCTCTCCCCGTGGCACCTACCCCGTCTGTCGAAAAAGCATCTGTTCATGCTACAGCTATCTCGGCTAAGCCAAAAAACACCCTTCGACGAACTTCTCGTAGTATCCCTACCCTGGTTGTTGACTCAGCTTCGTCGAATCCCGAAACATCCCCGACTACTCCCTCTAACCGGCGCAGACGCTCCCAACAACACAATAAGCCTGATAAACTGGCGCCTCCCGTTGAGCATAACCTCCTTCGCACCACACGGTCGCATAGTGGCCCAACATCACCCGTTTCTCCACCGAAAGACATTCCTCCGCATCTAGTTGCCTCGGCTGGTCCTGAAATCACGTCTTTTGATATGCGGACGAATATCGATGCTCTTGTCGAACGTGTGAGAGCCGTGGCGATGGCTGAAAACAGGCCCACGACTCCCGGCAGCCACATTGATTGGGCTGGCGATGACGACGATAGTCTGCCAGACTTGAATGATTGGGGCGTCACGACTGGCGCAGCCAATAAGGATGAGACGATATCACCTATATTGGCCGATAACCCCAAACCTTTACCTGAGCCAGCATCAAAAATCATGTCCGAGTCTTCAATAATGGAAGAAACCACAGGTCCATCGCCCGTGGTCAATGATAGTGTCCACGATGTTGCAGATGGTGCTCATGATGACGTTACTACTCCCTCTGAGGAATCGGTTCCTCGATCTGAAAAGTCTTTCCGAGAGGAAAGGGAGCACTCAAAACGTCCGGGCCGGACACCTCGTGCTCTCCAACTAAACAGCACTGACGAACCCAAGTTTACAACGTACTCGGCACCAACTATAAGACCATCTGAGCTTAGGATTTCTCCTTCCCGGAAGCCCCAGAATACTGTAGCCGTAGAACCCCGGAGGACTCCTCTTCATCCTTCGCTGCCTCCGAAGCCAGTCGCAGCTGTGGAAAGTTTATCTAAACCACGCATTGACGTCACACCCGTGCGGGCAGCTGAAAATTTGACGCCGGCTACGGATGTCGGGACACCAATGATGAAATCATCATCAACGTCTCTTGCCAACACCTTGAATCATTCCGAGTTCCAAGCCCAGGATGCAGCTTTGACGCGAGTGGAAGAACAAGGAGTAGCTCAAACACCATCCTCCGCGATACAGGTCAAAGACGTGAATGTCGCTGATGGTCTAGCTGCGTCGATTCACGCACCAAAAGGTCTGGTTAAACCATCTTCCGCTCCTAGCGATATTGCCGCCTATGGGACATCGTCGACTGTGAGCACCGGGTTCAATCCTACCCACAATCGTGCTTCGACCGTGGGACGCTTGCCACTTCCGCATCCACACACTGCACCAGTAATTTCTCTCCCTGGATCTGGTTCTTCGACACCTAGACGTTATTTTGGATCCGATGGCCACCACACACGCACCCATTCCACGCCACCAAGTGGACATCGGATGCCGCACACTAGGCCGGTAATCACCGGAGACGCAATTTCACGACTAGCTAAGACACTGTTGCCCTCGAGGGCCATGGATGTTTCTACGTCTAAAGAATGAACTATTTTGCATCTACATGCAATTTCTGGCAATTATTATATACTTTAACGACATCTGTATTTATGTGTGGACCATCTTTTATCAATACCCTTTGTCGAAATCGTCACTATCGACACGCTGATCATGATTGCAAAGTGGCATGCGGTCTAGGGCACCGCTGCGACATTGTATATTATTTTTGTATATGGATTTATGGTAATGGATGCAGCTGCGTAATATAATTGTTAAGTTTGATTCCGCTTTTGCTGCACTACTAAGTACTCTATAAGTAGTCTCATTGAAGCACCCCGTAGAGATAAGGGAGTTGTTTGTCCTGGGTCCATATGATGATAACTCAACTTGACACTCCAAGTGAAGAGTTAGGTCATACCACCCTTCATGGTGCAGACAGTCTTCTGGCTCGCGGCCATTCCATGTTAATTTGCATAGAGTATTCGCATAGGGTAATCCTGACAAAAGGTAAATATCGAGATCTAATTTGGGGAGCGACATTCGTGATCCCTACCTGCATAATAGCCATAATTCTGCCGGAAGCATCCGACGAAGTGGGTCAGAATCAGTGTCCATGGAAGAGTCCATATCAATCCCCAAAGGAGCAGATAAACGGAGACGTTCTTCCAAGTCACAAGAGGTTAGCTGTCGCCTGGACAGTGATACTAGGAGCTGGAAACAATTCAACACAAGAAGCACACGGGTCACCAATTGCAACTTGCCGTTCAAAGTGCTGGCAGACAGGGTAACAAGATAAACCCATAAATCAAATGAATATTTCCGTGCGCCAACACGAACCGAAGTGTTTCAAACACTGGGAAGTAGAACGAAACTGAAATACTGCTATTAGTAAAAGGAACTGTGTCACCTCGAAGCAACCTATCAATAAAATAATACGACACCCTCGGATAATACTGAACTTACGATGCTGATCTATTTTCATTCTGGTCTCCATAAGAAGAGCGGGAGCGAGCTTGAAGCTTGAGATACCTTCTTAGTATTTCATGATACACGAATAATTATCAAACTATGATTCGGTATTCGCGAAGCCTACAGGGCTGCTAGAACGATTATGATCATCTGTGTATCCAGTGGACCACAGAACAGCGTACGTACTACCACAGCGACTCATGCTGAGCTGAAATACGACACTTCAAGTCCTATAGCTTTGATAGGTTTCGATCGGCTGGAAAAGTCTGATACGACACCCAAGCTAAGCAGCATGTTTTTCAGCCGACCTTCCCACATCAATGAAACGTCCTGTGGGGAAATAATTAACGTTATTGTTCGGCCAAATAGATGTTATGTAGTCACGTTGCTCGTTGATGCCCTGGCTTTCACAACGCCATGGACATCGTCCACCGGATTTCTCCGTACTGATAGAAGACCTGGAATATTTTGAGACGACTCTCCCTGCGGTTTCAATGGCGAACGTCGCATCCACCATTCAGCACCCATTGTCCACTCGCTTTCATAGCTATAAACATTGAAGTCGAACCGGGAGGAGAGAGAAAGATCGCGAGAAACCCGTGCAGAGTATGCACCCGACATATGGCCCAGCATGGGATTGAAAAGGGCAGTGATTGTTGTGGGTGGCTGAGAGGGCGGTCCTTTACAAGTCGAAGACAGTGGAGATGATGAAGGCACTTGAAAAGACGGCGGCGTCGCATCCGGAAAAGTCGTAAAACGGATGCCGGTAGACACTGTTTAGGGAATACGTTGACGAACGCAGAAAATAACGCACTGAGACTGACCACCAGCGCTTCGCTCCTTTGCACTGAAATAGAACTCAGCACCCGCCGACAACCGTCCTTTCAGACCACCTTCCATGGCATCTTCTTCATCAATTCGCTTAACCCCTACTCGACTCCTCGGAGGTACTGGTTGGGTCTTCTCACTTTCTTCGGTGTCAACAGGTGAACCCAGTTTCCCAAAATTATGCAGGACTCTTACACCCCACATGGCGTCCTCAGCACTCCATGTGTACTCCGTGCACCATTTTCCAATATCGTGCTGTAAGCTAAACATGATATTACTGACATCAGAAGGTCGTGATCGCGACTCGGTGAGTATATTGGAGGGAGGGTCCGAAATGGCTGCGACAAGCGCTTGTAACGTCGGCGAGATTCTTACGGAGTATAGCGCATCTAGACGGCCCGTCGGTAGATAAAAACGACCATACAGAAGATAGTCTGGTTTACGCCATGAATAACAGCGAACATGCATAACTATCAGACAATTACCGCGCGTATCAACCCTCTCTCCAGCTAGCCACTCTGACTCCTTGCCCTCGGGCTTCCTGGGTTGATCATACACTTTGAAACGTTCTAGCATGTCTTTGAAGCGTGCGCTTCCTGAGGATTTGACGTCGAGATCGCATGTTGTAAAAATGTACCCGACTGAACCGTTCAGTGAAGGCATTGCGTTCATCGAGTAAGAAGTCTTGAAAAGTGCATTCGGTGATTTTGAGATATTCAAATGTAACCCTCGAGGAACGGTAAAATCAAGGATTGCTGAACAAATTTCATGTCAAGATCACTAACGTGTTGCCAATATTAATATATGTGCATACCATTGGAAGAACGTGTTAGATTCGCATAAAGATTGTCCTCGCTCCATCCTGTGGCTTTATAATAGCACCGGAGGACATATGAAGCGAAAGGGTACATTATAAGGAACGATTGCAGTCGGTAAAATCCGATAGCGCGTGCTTTAATCTCAGCATGTACTAAAGAAATAACGACAGCGAGCAGGTAAAGAAGGAAATATCACAGCATTTTGAGTACTTCTTGGATAGCGAATCTCTTTGGAGGGTCTGTCTCCCAGCACACATTCAGAATATACCAGAGTTTGTCATCTAGACCTCTTTCGAACACGCGAGGGTCGGTGGGACGAGTGGGATGTTCTCCACGAGACGACCTTATCACAACCTCTGTTGTGTGCTTCACATTCGCGAATGGTTGTTGATGAGTCACTAGCTGGATAATGATCCCATCAAAAAAAAGAAACGGATCCCAGATGAAAAAAAAAAAAGGTACCTCGAGAACGGTCATGGCAAAGGCATATATGTCCGAGCTGATTGACAAAACACCTTGTCCAACGCAAACCTCCGGAGCAAACCATCGATATGAATCCGAGACGCCTCGACTTTGAGTAAATGGAATACCCGTGATATCTTCCACAATCTGTTGATCAGATATTTGAGTCATATATGATATTCATGTGAGAAGGACGGACTTGAGACAAGCCGAAATCAGCCAGCAGGGGGTTGCCAGAGTTATCTATCATGATATTTGCCTATATTCAACGCGGTCAATACAAAATGACAAAAACTATAGGCAAATAACAACTGACTCCTTTGAGATCGCCATGGACTACTGGGGAATTCATGGTGTGAAGGACGAGAAGTCCTTCGGCGATACCTCGAATCTAGCCTTGTAAATATTTGGCACCAACTAATGATTAGTGGTGTTTACCATCTGTTGATAATCGACCTCACGGTCATTCTTCTTGACATAATTCATCATGGTCCCATTTCGCTGCCATGGGCTGACCATATATCTGCTCAAAGATAACAAGTCAAAATGTCCCACACGAGATCAGAGAAAAACACCAACGGGTATGGACCGTCATTCTGGCTGAACCCATAGAAGGGCAGGCATCGCCTTCCCCGATCGATCCTCCAAATTTCACCCCAAATGTTCACTTCACGTAAGAAGCGCTGGGATTTGAGGTCAGGGAGCAACTTGTAAACTCATCGCTGAAAGAACTCACCCTGAGGCTTTTCTGGTCCGCATGGACGGCACGAATAACCTTAATAGCGACTTTTTCTCCCCCAAGGTAGACTCCTTCCCATATGTCCATAGCAGAACTACCACTCACAGGAAAATTGCCTATTCGCCGCACCTCTCCTCGCTTAAGGTTAAAGTCGGGAAGGAGCTCACCCGATTTAACTTGCAGTTGATACAGATTGCTTTGAAGACCGTTATAGGATCGATTACCGCCAGATGCGGGCCCCTCAAGGCCCTATCTATCATCATCAGCGTCTAACAAGCACCCAACTGTTGCAAATAAATATTCACATTTTGCATTATGGTCATAATATTGCGTAACATTTCAGACTGGTTAGCCAGTACTCCATTTGCGATGGATTGAGCATTCTGGATCTCAGATAGATATTCCATGGTTTCGCTATGGTCGCGCCTTTGATTAATCTCGAAGTCTTTCTGCCAATTATGGATATCGAAATGTGAAAGCATCTGGATGAAAGTTTTGGTGTTGCAGAAATTCCAAGCCATATGAACGATACCTGAAATCTAGCCAAGCAATCGGATATCAAGCCATGGCAAGCATTTATGTCGTCTAATACGTCATTTTGCTTGGTGAACGCTTCAAACCGGTTCAAGCTTGTCCAAGTTTCCATTCTAGTCTTGATACGGAACAACGTCCTGTGTAAACCAATCCTTAGTTTAAGAAACAAGAAACACTGGAGATCGATAAAAGGCGCACTTCTTGGTCTCATCTAGAGCATCTGTCATAGTGCCGCTTACATCCTTACTATGCAGAGCTTGTAAGAGTACACAGCACCGATCCACCAGTTGCCGAGTTGCATTCCTTCCTAATTATCAGCCAAGTAGACAATTGAGCAGTAGTTCGAAGAATCACTTGTTGGCAGTGACATTTTGGCAGAGTGTGATGATTCCGCAAAGGAGATCGACGGCAGGACTCAGCCAAGGGACTGGGGAGAATTGGGCGACTATGTGTCCGACTGACACGGTAAGACTAACGGCGACAGCAACGTTCGTTGTGAGCGGACGCATATATAGTCACTGCCAGTGGCGAGTTGATGATGCGGCAGTGATATACCCATCACATCATACCCAGTACAGCCGCACCTTGAGGACAGTTGGGAAGTCAACTTGAAGCTAGTCAACCACAGCCGCCATGGTGTCCATATTCCCGATTCCTGGCCCAACGCTACCGCCTTTCCGTACACTCTTGGTACACGGGACATATCATCCATCTGCACCTATCCATTTATCCTTATCTCACACCAAATCACCACATGCCAAGGCCATCTTGATATCGCCCTCGCGTAGATCGTTCGCACTTGCTCTCGAAGACTACAATGACGATTGGCTGGCGTCAAATGCTGGGCATGGAAAAACGACCGACGTAGCATCTAGGATAAAGCTCTTGTTAGTCTTGAGTTTTTTAGGCAGAACGATTGAATGACCACCTCCGTCATATCAGCTATCCTCCATCCCCGACGCACCTTACGCTGCTCTTATCGATGTTTCGGATATCTCAACCTTCAGACGGCGTCTCTTTCAATACCAAGACGACTTTCGATGTGGAACCTGGCTTGATCGTCTTACACGAGCTGTCTTCCTATTTTCTAGGGGATACTAACAATCCGTATGTGCCGCTTTCTTTCTTTGAGGGAGCGCGAGTAGAAGTGTTATCTCAAAGGCATACAGTGTCGTCCTATTTGACGCTAATAACACACACGCTGGCTGCACTCTCCTTCCTTCTGGCAAGTGGATCTGGGTACTAGATCCCAAGGCTTGAAAAGTTTGATTGGATAAACAATATCTTGAATTTAGTGTCACCAACACCGCCTTTGCGCTCTTCGATTCTCAACTTGATCACTTGAAATTGCCAGTACTACGGGCGCCCCTCGGGACACATCACGATGGAAATACAGACCCTCAGCCAACTGAGATGGAGTCCGTAGCTTTTTTTGCGCAAAAATATTTTGAGTATAGGGCAAATTTCGAAAATGGTATGTATTTCCTTGCTACAGTTTCAATTTGTTTATTTGTCAGTGTCAACCGTAGAGTCAAGAGTAGAAGACAAACTCCCCAACTCTCTAGTGGACGCAAGCTTGAAAAGAAGAAAACGGATGCGATTGTATCATACATCGCAAGAAAATCATGTGGGTTCATGGGAATGGTCAGAAATCCGGGTGGAACGAAGTGGAACTGACAGGCAAAGTACGGCTTTCGTCTGGACATGAAGCTCGTCTATACACCATGATATTCGTGCTTCTCACACTTGTACCGCTTCAGCAGAAAACATGGCAAATAGTTGTATATTTACTTCCTTCACTTCGGTAAATAGACCCCGTAACAGACCTCATAAAGGGGATAGGCTCAACGGTAGCTGAGTAATGACCGTCTCAATGGTAGGTCTCTTGAACGGATCCAAATTCCAGCACTTGTTCACGAGATCCCAAAGTTCATTGTCGAGGCCCCGGGCGATAACGCGAGTTTCGGTGGGACGGTTCGGAAGTTCGCCCGAAGTTACAAGCCTGATAACTTGTGGTGTGATCTTGACGTGGTTGTAGGGATGCTGATGTGTCAACACCTGGATAACATCCACTTAGTATTGAGATGGTTCCAGAAGAATAAAACAGGTTACCTCGAGGATTGTCATGGCGAACGAAAATATGTCCGAACTAATGAATAGGTTTCCGTTGAATATTTCGGGTGCGAACCAGCGATAGGAATCTGAGACACCGCGACTTTGAGTGAACAGCGTACCCGAAAGCTCTTCCACGAACTAAGATTTGTCAGAGGTAACTATCATAAACGGATAGCGCATCCGCCCTGACCTTCGAAAGGCCAAAATCGGCTAGTAATGGATTACCCCACCTATTGATCATAATATTAGCCTGGGGACGTGGTCAATGTGATTCCTGGAGAAAGGTAGTCCAAAACGTACACCTTTGATATCACCGTGGACTATCGGATCTGGAAGCATCGTATGAAGAACACGGATTCCTTCAGCAATTCCACGTATCTGTATCCATCAGGAAAGAAAAGACGGGAAAAAAGATACTGAACTTACTAGTTTGCTGTAGTTCACTGTAAGGTCGTTCGCTTTGACGAAGTCGATAGCGTTACCATCCTTTTGCCAAGGACTTACCATGTACCTGGCACAGGTTGTCATTATTTCTGTCAGCCGACACGGAACTAGGGACTCACGGGTAAGGACCGTCCGTCTGGCAGAAACCATAAAAAGGGAGTATCCTTTTACCCCCATCAATTTTCCAAACTTTAGCCCAAATCTCAACCTCTCGTTGAAACCGCTGTGATGGATAAGTTGACGGTCAAAGGGAAATCCTGGGGCCTACCTCTAAACTCTTAGAGCTCGCAAGTACAGAACGTATCATCTTGATAGCGACTTTTTCTTGGGCCAAATATATTCCTTCGTAAATATCCATCCCGCCACTCCCGTACTCAGGAAAATTCCCCACCCGTTCCACCTCATTTCTTTTAAGGTTAAAATCGGGAAGAAGCTCGCCTGTCTCCGCTTGCACGCGGTAGAGATTCTGTTTCAGGCTTCTTCTTTGTTGACCATCGGACTGAAGAAGGGCCTGTGTCCCATATGGTCATTATGAAGGGCGTGAAAAAAAGGTATGAGTAGATACTCACACGTTGCATCACCTCCATGATGTCGTGAGTCATACTATTTTGGCGTTCCAAGAGCTCAACGATGACGCCCTGAATGTTATGAATATCAGCAAGGTATGAAATCACTTCTTTGTGATCGAGTGCCGTATTTTCTTTGAATTCACTTTGCCATTTGTGAATTTCGACTTGTGATGTGAACTATGTAACGTAGGTTGAATACTCAAAGACAGGACAAACATGAATGTGTGGACTCTCACATTAAACTTTACCACCCAATCATCAATAGCGATATGGCAACTTTGAATATCGTCTGCGATATTCTGTTGATCAATGAATGCCTTGAGGCGTTTCAACTTTACGTAGGTTTGCATCTTGCTCTCAATACGACGCAGAATCCTACAGAAATAACTATCCGTCAGGCTGATCAAAGAGTGGGTTGTGCGTACTGCTCAAGAGAATCTAATGCCGTCTTCATCTTTGGCGAGTCCAGGTCTTCACCGCTATCATGTAAACCCAGTAATAGCCTGTTACACCGGTCGCCAAGCTGTCGAGCGGCTGCCCTACAAGAGCGAGTTAGCACACATTATTGGGTAAGATAGCAAATCATACCTATTAGTTGAGACGTTCTGGCATAGCTCGAGAATCACAACTATAATGCCCGTCGCTACGCCCAATCCTGGGATGGGCGAAAAGTTACTGAGTACCTGTGCACCACCTTTACCAAAAGCAAGAGCAATATTCATCTGACAGCTGTGAAGAAGCGCCTTTCTTCGTGGTGATTTATACTGGATGGAACCATGGCTGTGTCTGACAGATTGGCGCCTATGGTAGTAGTGCCTAAGGAACAAGGACTTCGGCACTGAACTGCGGAACCTCCATTATGTCCTCTGACCAATCCTCATCTTTTTTCTCGGACATCCTCAAACCAGGCTCATCCCTGAACCCAACATTCCTACTCATACTTGATGTCGCGTTTACGCTGCTACTTGTTGTCCTACTTTCACTGGCATATCTTACTTCGGGAAATCTCCACATATTCGCATTGACACTGATAGAACTCGCTCTGTGGGCTAGCGTTAAATGGTGAGTGTCTACGATTGCCAAAATATGGAGGTAATAACAGAAGTAATAGGTTCGTTAACGAGCTTAAAAATACCCCAGCGGGAACCCAAAGTACGGAGGAAGAGTCTATCAAGAAGGAATCTTAAAAAGTGTAGTGAAGCTATTGAGGCTGCCACTCATCGTCTACCCCTGTCACTTTCTTCGTACCAACGTTTGGTCCGCTTCGCACTCTCCTGCGCAAGCGAAAACACTATTGGCGCATATTACCAATGATGATTGTAGCAGGATCTGCGCTGGGAACTCACGTTCTCTCTCGGTTCCATCAAGGCCTTCTCGAAAAGCTTGCGTAGAGTCACCCGTCGGCCCGCCGCCTCCCGCTGGACCTAAGGCTGCAAAGTGCTGTGCTTGATCAACGACTTCAACAAGGCGATGTCGGAAGGTCTGTTGACGAGGGTAGTTGTCAATTATACTTTCGGACTTGGGATGAATTCACCTTCGTTAAGACTTCTGATATTTCGTTTGCCTGTACATCATCGAGCCTTTCATCAAATGAGGTGGGATGTGAGGTTATGGGCGAAGAAGCTAACTTGCATGTCCATGAGTATCTTCCCAAAACCGTACCACAAGCCACCTGCTCCTACGAGACTTGATAACCTTACACTCCGAGCTTCTGCTTTCAGGGCATTCCGCACCCTCGTTCCAAATGGTGGAGGAATGTTGAAATCTGCCCAGTCGCTGATAGACAAGTGAGCGAGCAGTACGTATCCAACACGTACGACTGACGAGTAAATAATGGTGTACGCCAACCAAAGGGGGACCTGTATCTTGCTTAGAACTTTAATCTTTAGTGAGTTGATGATGAGCTTCTGCCATGCAAAATGATACCGTAGTGTCGTACATCGCGTTCTGATCCTCCACCCAGGTGGCCCATTTCTGGTATTTCATGCTTGAATGTGCATTGTATTTTCTAATGGTGTTGAAATGGGTTAGAGCCGACTAGTTAAACGAGAACGGTAAAGACCTGGTTCTCTGCGAGGATAGCGTCTATCGAAAAGTAATCCTGTTCCATGGCTAAGTCTACATTCCCACGACCTCCTCTTGGAAATGTTTACCAGCATATCACGGCACCTCCTCGCACCCCGCATTCGACCTTACCCTCATTTTAGACGAAACTTTTCTATCACATCACCTCCACAAGCCTCCGAGGACCCAGAAAAGTTCCTCGCCAATTTCAAGAACACATCAATATTCCGGAAACTTGCAGATAAACCAGATGCCCTCCGTGCAATCGTAGATTTGACGAACGTAATGAAAGAGCAAGGTATGCAGTCTTGGCAAGTCAACGACTGATGTATTTTATTTTATCGGCAATTCCAGGGGTGGATGTTTCGACTGGGAAGAAGCCTTCACCTATGTTAATGCTAAGATTAGCAGCGAACAGCGACTTTAGAAGTGCCTCTAAACGAGTGGTGGAAGAGTTACAGAAGGCTGGTATTGAAGTTAACTCACAGGTGGGATTGTGCATCCTGATGACATCCTGCTCTAATGCGAGTGATATTTTCAGGAGACAATGGCGGAACTGATGAATATTCACCAAGGGAAAACCTGAAGACTAGTCTAGTCGCTGTTGTAGATAAAGAAAAAAAGTATTATATACACGTGATACCAGTCGACGAGATGCAGCCCTTAGCTCCAGAGCATTCCCTTCCATCGACTGCATTCTATTCAGTCGAATACCCAGGCTATGTTAAATCATCATCTGTCCCACTCGCAGTCCGCAACCTAGGTGGTCAAACTTGCCTGGACACCGCGTTTAAACGGACTGCATCAAAGACCGAAACCCTTGTCGAACTTAAGTTGAGACCCGGTAATCCTTTTGCGCATCCTGTACCTGGTGATGTGGTTTCTACAAATAACATATTGTTGAAGGTCGTGAAGCGCAAGAGGCGGAAATTGAACAGCGATGTCATTGTGGGGGACGATGCGATTGGCGAGTACACGGCAGAAGCTATTGGTGTCATACCAAAGACTGTGCGCTTTCGAAGTTCGTCCGGTTGTACCGTGTGGTGTTCCTCTCCAGTTAAACTGAATTTGCAGGTATGGTGGACTATCAGTATCAGCCTGATGTAAACGATCCTATAACAAAACTACGTATCGCCATGGATAAAATGGACGGTATGTCACCTCACGTCCCTTGATAAAACATGTCCCATATCGTACACAGTCGAAGCCATCACGAAATACACCATCCCTGCTGAGAAGGAAGATTATGTGGTCCCAGTCAACCAACCCTCGGACCTCGATCCCCAGCTCTCTGGGCTTCCCGAGATGCGGAGTAACCTCAGGATGTTCCCGCCTCCCTTGTTCAGCCGGCAGGGTATCTCCCAGAATTACAAGTAGGCTTCCTCACTTCATGCAGTGACATAACATCCTAACCCACCATGTAGCTACAAAGCGAACCCGGCGTCGATGATATCTACTACGGTAGACGAAGAAACGAGTGAAGAGAAAAGGAGGTTAATCAACAAGATGCGGTGGAAGGGATATGGGCCTGCGTCGATTATGTTCGCTGACCACTCTGTATGGCGTGACTCTTTTTGCTCCTCATCTCACTCTCACATGCCACGGAAGTTACCCGACAAGCCTCCAGCAGCAGTCGAAGAAACCCGTAGCCAAGTCGATCAAAATATCCTCAAGCGTCTCCAGGAGGTGTTCATCAACTTTTTCTTCGTCAAGTTCATCTATTTACTACCATTTGCCAGTTATTTGTTGAACGACCGATATGGACGCGCATGTCTCTCTTCAACCAATTCACACTGCTCGAAAGCCGCGAAATCCACAAGTATGATCTTCTATCTTTCTCATTTTCCAAACGTTTGAAGACAATCACAGCTCCAAAGTGCTCCTCCCGCTCGTCTGCTACGTTTTCCAAGATGGTCCTTGGCGGGACACTCTTGTCCGATTTAGCTACGATCCACGTAAAGAGGTCTCGGCTCGTTTGTACGTCTCCAGTATATATTCGTTTATCGCATCCGTTTATTCGACAAACCAGTTATCAACGACTGTATTTTAGAAACGCAAACCACCCGATCGCACGCCCGTCTGTCATTGGTCGCCGTCAGGATCGTTCTGTTGCCAACCGCGCGCCTGAGCACAAAAATGACGACAAGGACGTGGACAGGACGTTCGTTATCTACTTCTAACTAGCTTACTTATTATCGTCTTAATAACTCATATTTGCAGGAACTCGCACATTTTCGATGGTGTGACTCTCACGAAAGAAACCGCGGCTTTCCAGCTGTGCGATATCACTGACCCTATGCTGAAGGAGATGATCGGGGATTCCAGTGATCTTCGGGAAGTTTGCAACGTGTGTATCCCTCCCCCAGTCCCCCTCAGCCAATTATCACTCCTCGTTGTATATAGGAACGCGATGGCTGGTACACAGCTCACGCGTTCGAGCGTATCAAGGCTGTCCTGCGACACAAATTTTTCTCCCTCCTCGAGGGTCACGCAGCAACGGATGAGGAGTGCCTTGCACTACTCGTACCAGCCCAGGGCGAGGGAGGCAAGGTGCCAACAACGAGGAGTCAGAAGCTGAGAGCAGGGAAGCATAATATGGCTAAGGGGGCATTGAGGCCCGAGGACGCTGCGGTGCGCTCTTTTTTCCCTGTTCGGAATTGATGTTTACATTTTTTTGAAGGCTGCGAGGCTACGGGCGACGCTCGAGAGAAACGCGAAGAACTTGCAGAATCATAATAAAGGGAACTGAATGTGGTGGCAAGTCGTGTTCACCTCTCTGGCCACTAACATCAATATTTACATTAACTCATAGCAATAATCCATTTTGGGTACTCTGGCATATATTTTTCTGTTGGTTAACGGCGGCATAACATGATGATGATATCTTTTGTGCCAAAAATCTCCATTCAGGGGCAGTGCTCGTATTATGAGGCTGCTGCTGCTTGTTTTGCTTCTAGGCGGGCTTTATTCTGGGCCAAGGAATAATTTCAGTCGTGAAAAATAGTATATGTTTGTGGACCTACAGATCCTGCAAGAGCGTGTCTAGCATTGCGGCGAAACTGCAAAACATTGCATTAGTTTGAGCTTCGTGCTATGGTGGGCTTACAAACTTTAGCGTCGACCTATCAAAAGTTTTCAGTCTCATATCAAATTTATTCATGAAAAATACATACACCCTTCAAGGACCGTGTTCGGCCAGCATGGGGTCTCTTGATCCCATTGCGGTGAGCCTTCTTGTTCTGGTTATGATTGGTATGACTTCAAAGGGTCAGCGTCGCTGTGGGTGTAATAGAGGGTTGGACGTACTTTTTTGATTTAGCCATTGGGAGGGCTGTTGCTGATAGTGTTGGGCGTAAGATTTGAACGATACAGTTTAGATCCGTATTAGGAAAGTAAATATCCCACGGTTTCGGGCCGAGAAACGGCTTTTCGGCAACCTTCTGATCACTCTTACACTTACGTAACCAACAAGTGACTCACTTTCACTTATCGATGCCTGCTCCAGTATCTGGTCCTCGCACTTTATACGATAAAATATGGGACGATCACCTTGTGTTAGTCTTCGTCTTGTTTTTTTTTACTTTAGAAGTGTTCATTTTTGCGATAGGGAAGCTCAGGAAGATGGTCTAGCTCTTATATACATTGATCGGTAAGTGGTCTAC
This sequence comes from Hygrophorus russula, assembly GCA_003314125.1. Classification (NCBI taxonomy): domain Eukaryota; kingdom Fungi; phylum Basidiomycota; class Agaricomycetes; order Agaricales; family Hygrophoraceae; genus Hygrophorus; species Hygrophorus russula. Next base: position 203,860 of record QLPE01000081.1, on the reverse strand, counting down.
TTAGCTTGAGGTACTCTGAACTTCACAACACACAGTCACCTTGTACATGAAGTTACAAGTCCTCAAGCATTCGAGGGACTGTACGTATATCTATCTTCAGACCATGGTCCCAAGTAATTGGTGTAAAGGCGAACCGCAGGGCGTCCAGTTCGTCGCCCTGACTGTACCCTAGCAACCGTGGACCACAACATACCGTATGTCCGACAGCACTGAATAATCCGTCAACTTGCTAATTCATTCACCATAGCACTGTATCACGCAAGAACTTTACAACGGTGGAATTATTTATTTCCGAGCCCGATTCACGGGCACAGTGCACAGCCCTCGAAGAGAATGTGAAGGAGTTCGGTTTAACGTACTTCGGTTTACAAGACAAGCGACAAGGTGTGTTGGCTCTTTTTGGTCTCATCAGCATTTTAAGTCCATCACCCCATTAGGGATTGTGCACATAATCGGCCCCGAACAAGGCTTTACCGTAAGCTGGGCGTACTTTTTCCCGTCACCATTGATCAACTCATCATACAGCTCCCTGGATCCACCTGCGTTTGTGGTGATTCCCATACATCCAGTGGGTAGCTTGGCCTTCCTTTTGATTTACTTCTAACTATCCCATTAGCGCACGGAGCGTTCGGTTCCCTTGCTTTTGGCATTGGAACCTCGGAGGTCGAACATGTCCTTGCCACGCAGACACTTTTGCAGAAAAAAGGAAAGAACATGCGTATCACCGTTGATGGGGTTCTGCTCGAGGGCGTCACGTCAAAAGACGTGATCTTACACATCATCGGAGTTATTGGCACTGCAGGCGGCACAGGCTGCGTTATCGAATACGCTGGGTCAGTTTTCCGCGGATTCAGTATGGAGGCACGCATGAGTGTTTGCAACATGAGCATTGAAGCTGGTGCCCGTGCTGGAATGATTGCACCTGACGACGTTACATTTGCATACCTCCGTAACCGCCCTCTTGCGCCCAAAGGCGAGAACTGGGATCGTGCAGAGGCTTATTGGCGTTCCTTGAAGACTGACGACGGGGCTAAATTCGATGTGGAAGTCAACATTCGCGCGGAGGATATTATCCCAACCGTTACATGGGGTACTTCCCCTCAGGATGTTGTTCCCATTACCGGCGTAGTCCCCGATCCTTCGACAATCGTGGACGCCGCCAAGCGAGCCTCCGCGGAACGTTCCCTGGCTTACATGGGTTTGGCTCCTAACATACGTATGGAGGACATTGAAATTCAAAAGGTCTTTATTGGATCCTGCACGAATAGTCGAATCGAAGATCTCCGCTCAGCTGCCAAAATTGTGTTGGCTGCTGGCCCTGGAGCTAAGGTCGCACCCACCGTACATGCAATGATCGTACCAGGCTCCGGACTCATCAAACAGCAAGCTGAGGCCGAGGGCCTGGACGCCGTTTTCAAACGTGCAGGATTCGACTGGCGTGAAGCTGGTTGTTCCATGTGCCTGGCCATGAACCCGGATAAATTGGAGCCCGGTGAACGCTGTGCAAGCACTAGCAATCGTAACTTCGAAGGTCGTCAAGGCTCCGGTGGACGTACCCATCTGGTCAGTCCGGCTATGGCTGCCGCTGCTGCCATGACTGGCAAACTGACGGATGTACGAAAATTTATTGGGATTGATGCTGATGCAAACATCGCAGCGGCGCCGAAATTGAAACAGACTAGCGCTTTCGATTACATGACCGATGTGGTTCTCCCGTCGCCTGCACCTGAGGCCCGCAAGGAATCTACCACTCCTTTACCTCCATCCGCTGCGCCTTCTAGCATCCAGAAGTTTGTTGTTCTGAAAGGTATTGCTGCCCCTATGTATATCGATAATGTCGACACGGACATGATCATCCCGAAACAATTTTTGAAGACGCTTAAAAGAACGGGTCTTGGCAGCGCTTTGTTCTTTACCCTCCGCAAGGATCCCCATACCGGTGAGGATACCGATTTTGTTCTCAACCGTGCGCCGTACAATCAAGCAAAAATACTTGTTTGTACTGGGAAGAACTTTGGGTGTGGGAGCTCTCGCGAGCATGCACCGTGGAGTCTGTAAGTCGTTAGTAATAAAAGTTCATAAACATCATGTTTGCTAACGAGATTCGTACATAGTAACGATTTCGGTATCCGATGCATTATTGCTCCCAGTTTTGCTGATATCTTCCGAAGCAATGCCATGCAGAATGGTATGCTTCCTGTTGTACTGTCCCAGGCAGAGTGCCGAGTGTTGGCAGAAGATGCCGAGGCAGGGATGGAACTTGAGGTGGATTTGGAAAGGGAGGAAATTAGACGTCCGAATGGCAAGGCCGCGATACCGTTTTCTACGGATCCATTCCGACGCCATTGTTTACTGAACGGGCTGGATGACATTGGGCTTACGCTGCAAAAGGAAGCGTCTATTGAGACGTTCGAGAAGAGAAGAAGTGAGGTCTGGCCGTGGTTGGATGGGTTTGGGTATGAAGCGGGCAAGATTCCTGTCTCAGCGGTGAAGAAAAGTAAGAAAATGGATTGGTAAATGTGAAATAATAGCAAAGTAAAATTTAAACCGAAGACCACGCTTTGGATACGCGCCAACGCCACTCTTGATCTCTGACCACTTCAATGGCACCGAGTGTGACCATACAGAACTCAGATAATACTCGCAATGTCCTTGAGCAATCACGGCTGAAGGAAAAGCCTGTCCAGAATAAAGACATTAAACGTGTAACTACCCAGCCTCAACCACCCCTACAGCAAAAGAAGGTATCTCGGAGGTCTAGCAAGCCTATCATCAATTGGTTCCAGCGAAAATTGGCTGCTACTGTGAAACCAAAAAGATCCACCGAGGGTGTGTTGCGCGGTGACTCTGGGGGTAGGCAAGGGAAGGCTCATGTTGTGCCTACAGCTGGTCACGGTGTACGAACACCAAATCGCGTTGCCTCCTCCCCGCTGATCCTTACTGGAGGTCCTCAAAAAAATGGCGGCAAGCAACAACACAAGTTGGAGAATATGACTGTTGTCAGGCGCAAAACTATTTCTCTGAATGGGGACGATGACGGGAGGGATTTTTCAGCCCATACTGGCGATGGGTCATTGGATGGATCATCACTCGCTCGTGATTCGATTTGGTCACCAACAAGCGCCTTGGAAGCAGACGAGGACGCTTCTCTTCGACCAATACCACCCAGCGCTCCACCGTCACCCTCCCCATCACGTTCATCCTCTTCATATCTATCTGATCCGCGTACTTTCAGGAGTATGGCTGCCAGCACGAAGCCTACCACTTTGTTAAGCGTCGACCTAACTCCAAATGGCATGGCCCATATTGCGCAGGTCCCCATGTCTCAAGTGCCCCGCATTCCGCTTCACGTACGGACGCCGTCAACAAACACAACACCTGGTATAATAGGAAGTGGTACTTCGATAACGTTCTCAGCCCTCCCTCCATCTCCACAGTCTTCCCGCCCATCTTCCCTGCAGAATCCTGCCAGTATAAATTCTTCGAACCTTAGCTCTCAACAGACGACTCCCCAAGTCAATTGTCCCATTCTAACTGTACAGGCACCCCTTCACACTACTCACCATCCGCGGAATAACCCTCGACCATCTTCTCCACCCTTGGACAACGCATCCATGTTGACGCTCGCGTCCTCTGCGTTCGCGATGCCTGGCTCACGAGTTGGTGTCACTCCAGGATGGAGCTCTTCTGCTCCTTCGGCTATTGGGTGGGACGACTCATTGTCACATTTCGGCGGAAGTATAGCGGGAGATGGATATCCGGATGCCGAAAGTACAAGTCAGTTTGTCGTGGGAGATGATGACCGGCTTGAGGAGAGGGACGTAGATGCCAGTGTGAGGGCCTTGAGGCCTAGAAGTTCGAGAAGGGGGAGTTGGGGTAGTGAGGCAAGCGGGTGGAGCGCGAGGGTCCACGGCTTAGGAACCCCATCTTTGGCTAGGGAGAGGAGCCTGTGGGCAACAAATAGTGTTCGCACTGGCGGACAAGTTACTGCAGATAACGAGACAGGCGAGCAATTGACGGACGGGAGCGAAGAACCTTCACCTACAGAGGCTCCCCCTGCGGCGTCGAGTCCTCGTACTGTAGAAGTTGGAGAAAGCGTCCCTCGTCCGCTCGCATCCTCTATTGTCCGTGATACCGAGTCAACACCACGAAAGGTCGATGTTCCAGACACGAAGCTTGCACCCCCGGTGCTTACGCACTCTACAGATACGGTAGCAGTGATAACATCCAACAAAGAATTACCCCCGGATCACAACCCGACGAGACTACAGGAGAGAGTGGACGATGACCACAGCCTTACCTCACCGGATAGAGAGATATGGCATTCGGCACCCTCGACGCCTATGATTCCCAGTCGTTGAGATTGAATCATCCACTGTCATTATGTGTTCTTGATTTCTTGATATTCGTCATTCTTAAAGATATGTTACATATGTACTTATGTTACAGTAAACATATTTCCGTTATCTCGGTGCTTGTAAAAGCCAGCTTCGCCAACACCTGCAACAGATTTGCAGGGCCATCGCAATTGAGGTTGCATCAATTTTACCAGCGTAAAGACGTCCTGGTCTTTCATCCGTTTGTAGCAATGAAGTTATCCCTAGCGGCATTGAATAGTTGAGGCCGAATGCCTGCAAATTTGTCACGGCTGTATCACTTGCTTCCTCCATTCGCTCCATCTAAGACGAGAGGCTGGGGCAATATCTGGGACTCTCATGACGAAAACGGCGGCCTTGTACATATTAGCATCTGTGACACAAAATGCAAAAAAAAAAAAAGAAAACATATTTGCGTGGATGGGTACAAAGCAGGATGTTGCCTCCATGTGCTCCTGATATCGATGACCGATCTGCGTAGGCCAGTTCGATGCCGTACGGCAAAAGGGTAGTGATGACATGTGCTATAACCACGCAAAGCCTCGGGGTGATGCATGATCTTACGAGGTGTATCCGTGTTTACGATTAGATAGTTCCGTGGAGGACTACATCAATGGCGCGGCAGTCACCTTGCAATGGGGAAGCAAAGAAATCATGAATCCGTTGCACTTGATTTTCGACTGCAGTGTCCTGCCCGGCTCCGTTCAATGATGGATTTGTTGATGAGCTTTGTCTTTGAGCCTAGACCGTGGAAGAGCAGATGAAAGCCTTCGTCCAACTCGCGAGAAAATTGAGATGTGAAGGTAAACCAGAGTTGCGAGCGATGCGGAACTAAGAGATGAATACTCCTCAGAGCTCAAAGGTGGAACGAGAGCAGAAAATACATTTGACGAAGTCCGAGATGGACCGGAAAATAATACGCATTGAATCCAGTAGGAACTGATGAGCTTATTGCCTCACCCTTGGGTTTAGGGCTTGGGTCGGGTGACGGTGGTGGGCACTTCCAAATCGTTGAAGCTCTGAACCTTCAGACATGTCGTTTTCACTGCCAGTTACTTCACTCCGATCTTCATTTGGCCACAAGGTTGGCGTGCGAGATGTAGTAGCCATACCAGTAAAGTCAAAAAGCGGAAAACAAGTTGCCATCAAAGTGTGGCTTGCACGACCACATCGGACCATGGTTGCAAGTCTCGTGAACTCAGTTCTTCGTTGTGTATCACGAGGATGTTAAAGCGATTCATAAATCAATATCTCCCGGATCTTCCTGATCACCGGCAGCTTTGGAAAATGAAGTTTGGATTTGCGTCCCTTACTGCCGCAGTGCTTGGCGCGACTACTAGTAGTCACAACGCCATACAGGTTCAATGCCCGGATTTCGCAATCTTTTCGCAGGTCAGTTCGAGCTATTATGATGTCAAAGACATACCCGTTGAATTTTCATAGAGCCCGCAAGGGAATGTGTCGGCAGGACCGTTAGCTTTGCCGTTCATGAGACCCGCACCACGTAAATAGTACCATCAACACGACTTGTTGATCATCGTTATCGATTTAAAACAGGTTGCCGCACGTTCAATAGTTCTGCTGTAGAGGTATGAACTCAATTATGGGGCTGATAATCGTTTTTGACGCGTCATTTGCGCATTTAGAAGGTCATACAAGATATGAAAGCGCGTCTTAAGGATCCTGATATTGCGCGCTTGTTCGAGAATACATTCCCAAATACGCTTGGCAAGTTCAGTTAATATTTTCGTGACCTGTTGGACTGATATTTCTTGTCACGTAGACACAACTGTCAAGTATTTTAACTCAGTACGGATTCAAGTAAAGTCGTAAGCCAACTAACTTTAAATCTTCTTAAGACCGAAAATCTTGCTTTCATCATCACGGGGGTTTGTCATTCATCTTAGCTTCATTAGAATGCGGCTCATACTGGTTGGTTTGATCCCAGGATATCACGTCCGTTGATTAGCTGACTTGTTCCAACCGCTGTATTTTTGACATAAATTTTAGTGCCCAGTGGCTTCGTGACACTGGAAATCAAGCTAGGACTAAATTTTCCCTCTGAACCACATACGCCTAATTTTTGCAATTTGATTCAGTTTGCACATTACCATTCTCTTCTTTCCCTAGATCCCGGCCTCGCTGCCCTTGTCAAAGCAGTCATCAATAACGAAGCACGTTACATCTCCCAGTTCCCATATTGTGGGTCCTTCCAACCTCCACCGGAGAGTGGTTTGAGTCCCACCCACAATCCGTGGGCTGACGGCGTGATTGTCAATCCGTATGTTAATACTTATCATGGAGGTGTCGTGATATTATCTCACCTGATCCTTTTTTCACAGGCCTGTCAACAACCAAACCGTGTTTGAATGCAAGGTACATCATGACTGGATGTTTGATGGACTTGAACTGATGTATGCCTCTTAACAGTACGAAATCGACTCGTTGTGTGGCTTCTTGAAGCTGTCAAGGTCATACTACCAAGCGACCAAAGATGCTTCCATCATGAATGATAACTGTATGTTCCTCTTGGCTCACTTTTATCATCCTTTGTTTTCAAGGAAGTTGGTTACCTAGGGCATACTGCAATAAACCAGATTTTCCGCGTTATTAACGAGCAATCACAGCCTACTTTCGATGCTGACTTCAATTTAATCTCCTTTTATAACTGGACTGGAGGAGCTGGCTCACTTTCTCCGCCTATTGATAATGGCGGAAATGGAGAACCAAAAGCATATACAGGCATGGTTGGGACACATCACAGGCCGTCAGACGATATCAGCGTGTTCGGTATGCTGTCACTCGTGATACGACACTCTGCAGGACTTACTTCCCTACAGCATTCCTAACGCCTGCTAACGCTATGTTAAGTGTTGAACTTGATAACTTGGCAGACATTTTGGACGCGGCTGGAAAGGCGAAGGACGTCAGTAAGATGGCAAGAACATGGAGCAAGAGGATACATGATGCCATCTGGAATTTTACAGTTAAATTATTATTTTTTCGTTCATTTTGGTCAACTAACCAGTGTCGGATACTAGCTCGTAAACAATGTATTTGCCTACGAAACCAACGGTATAAGATGCGTATGGGTATTATGCATGTGGGTGGCTAATGGCTTTTTTTATAGGTTTCGGTGCAAGATATGTAATGGACGATGCCAATGTTCCAGTGAGCGACCAAGTTAAACTCTTTCTCAGTTATGACCTGAAATCGCTGCAGTCGCTGCTCTCGTTACCTTACCTCGGCTTCTTGGAAAGAGGACATCCTGCCTACGCTGCAACAAGGAAAGTGCTTCTGTCAAGACAGAACCCGTATTATGTAGCTGGTAAAAATTTCAGCGGTATTGGGTGTGTAATTTGTTTACTTATTGGCACGGTCTGACGGCAAGTGACAGTGGGCCCCACATAAATGCATGGTATCCATGGTCAGTAGTTGATACGTGTATAAATCGCGCATTCTGTCTTACTCAAGCGCAGGCCAATGTCTCAAATCACGGCTATATTTGGTACAGATGATGACGAGGACATCCTGGAGTCTCTATACCTCATAGCAAATGTGAGCTTTCCATGTATGTTCACTGGTATGAACTGCATGATTAGACGTTTGGATGCTCAGAACACAAACGGATTGGGACTCATTCACGAATCTCAGTCTATATACAACTCATCTGACTACACCCGACCGTGGTTCGCATGGGCGAATAGCTATTTTGCTGAAATGATACTTGACTTGGCAAATCGGAAACCAGAACTTATTTTCAAAGACAATCACAGTTATAAGCCTGGGCAGTAGAATGGGAAGTAAATATGGGTGTATTTGTTGGGAGCAGAAGGATATTGTCGTAATTATTACTTCCCACAGTGCGCGGTTGCCACACAAGGCGACACAGCCAAAGTCATGTACATAGCCATCATTTATTTGACCACTCAAGTCACTTCTTCGCGATGTCTTCCACTCCTCGCGAAATTGGGACACTCATTGTCGTCATCTTGAAAGCCGTATGTCTGGACATGTCTAGTCATGTTCATATTTAACCCAATCGGAAACAGAAAAATCTCCCTAATAAAAGGCATATAGGAAAACAGGATCCATATTGCTGTGTAATTATGAATGGCGAGAAACGAAGGACTAAGGCCATTAAACGTGGTGGTCAACATCCTGAATGGGATGAAGAGGTTCGGTTCACGTTGTTGGAAGATACTGAAGACGAGTTGGTCCGGACGGCAAATGGAGAAGAGAGCCCACCGCCTCCACCGCCTAAGAATGTTAGCAAGATCAAGAAGATAAAAGGGGGAAAGGGGATGGGGCTTTCGTGCTACGCCGATGATCCAAGGGAGCCTGATCTGATTGGCGAGACAACAGTCGATCTAACAGAGGTACTTACCAAGGGAGAGACCGACGGTGAGCTTGCTCCACTATCTCGCACTTCCGTGTGGCCTCTTAATTCCTTAAGATCAGAATGGTTTACATTGATGAATAAGGAAAAGTACTGCGGCGAAGTTTACCTCGAATTGACATTCTGGTCCAATGTTAGTGAATTATTGGCTGACGCCGGCCCGTCACCTATTACTTATGTTTTATGAATCAGGAAACACCTCCGCCCAAGAAACCGGCCCCAAAACCTTCCAAGGTCAACCAAGAATATGCGGGCCCTGGTGAATTCCTTGCAACGGAACTGCCCTCGTCTCTGCTGAGTGGACATGGTCAAACATCGAGAATAGTCTCGAACAGTAGTCTCCATGAACGTTACGATTCTCTCCCATCGTCCTTGAGAGCATCCACCGCTTCGGCCAAGCCCGATCTCTACGTTCCACCATACGAGCACAGGAATGCACACTCGCCTGTTGATCGGATTGCAAATGATTTCGGGGAATTGGGCATATCTGAACATCGGCGGAGGGAAAGTTTTCCCGTGAGTCTCTCGTATTCTAATTATCAAACTCAAATTGAAAGTGCCACAAAGCCGCCACTCGGAGGATATACACCTCGACCTTCGGGATTTTCGACTTGGCCTACACATCCTTCCCCGGGATTCGAGCAGAATTATTCGGACGCCGGATCGGCATACCTGTATGATCGACCTATCACCCCCACGGGATCTTCACCCACTCGTGGGGATAGAATTTCAGGTTCTCGCCATTCTTCATATTCTACACAGCCGAACTATCAGCCTCCATACGATTCTTCTCCATCCATGCCGTATGGCTCGTCGTTACATGGTGCAAGATATAGTTTGCCTCCTTCCTCTTCAGGATTTGTCCCTCTATCGAACCAGGCTACTGGATTCGTGTCTCTATCAACGCATCCATCTGATTCATCTGGATTTGCGCATCCACAGACCCACACGTCAACGCCATTGAGTTACAATCAATCCCATTTCAATCAAGGATTTGCGCCTCCCCCTGCTCCGACACCTGCACTATCAAGTTTCAATCCTGGTTCAACTTCGACGCCCTTCCACCCACATCAACATCAGTCGTTTCCCTTGTCACAAACATACCAATACCCTCAGTTTCCGTCACAGTCATCAGTCACAGCTCTCCCCCAACAATACGCGACCTCTCATCTACCATCAATGGTCCCGCCGCCTTCCCATTCTACACCTCCGCAGCCTTATCATGGGTATACGGCGACGACACCCTCTCCTCCGCACGATAATATCCCACCACAGAATAGCACGCTTTCGTCCAGCTTGGGGCTTAATTCGAGGCCTCTTCCTCAGCAGCCGCAAAATTATGGACAAGTACAGGCTCAAGCTTCGTACTCGCTGCCGCCTTCAACAAGTTCACCGCAGCAGTTAAGCACCTACAGCCCGACGCAACAAGGCGCTGTCATCTTTTCTTCTGCAAATTCATACGTGCCACCCCCGCCTCCGCCTCCGCCTCCACTTTCGTACCCTGCGTCAAACCCGACTCCCCAACCTTACGTGATGAATACCCAACAACAACCCAACCCTGGTCCACCACCACCACCACCACCACCTCCTTCGCAGTTCCATTCTACATCGCCTTTGGGGCGTCCGAACTTACCGCAACCACCCGTTAGTCATCAACAACAACAACCTGTATATCAACAAATTCCGCCTCCCCCACCACCACCGCCGCCGCCGCCACCTGACTTCTCCCAATACAGCCAGCCGCCTCCTCCTTCACACCAAGCAAATCAGACGCAAACGTATTACCCGCCTCAAACTACTGATCAGGCTCAATGGTTATCACCTCAAGGTTATGTTCAGCATGGGTGGTAGTGAGACAATTTGAAGGCTATCTTGTTGAAAATTCGTATTATTCCCGGACAATCCAAATCATTTTATAATCCACATTTTCATAGAAAATTGTAAATATTTCAAAGTTGATCACGTAAATCAAGTTTGACGTGACATGTGACCTGTGACCTGTCGCGTTGTTGAACTTATACCACCACTGGCATCCCGTGTCCTTACTATATATCTCTATATAATGCTCTCTCTACACATAATTTTACTCTTCGCAGTCTCACTATTTCCCTTTACCCCGGTAATTGGTAAACACGGGACGGTGCACGCCAGCTCAAAAAGCAAGTACACCAAAGCCCATTCTCTGGGAGACAAATACAAATTTGATCCTCGTGACGGCTGGAAATCCGTCAATGTCAGCAATTTGGCCTACAAATATCGTCCGTCGAGCAAGCCTCAACCCGAGTCGGGTATTTCGGCGAAGAGGTCGGCCTCAAAAACCGAGAAAAGTGTGAACATTGGCGAAGCAGTCAAGGGCGTTATAAAGGATGTTTGGGCGGGTTTAAAGGGTATTGGGTCTTCCGAGCCAGTTACCATTACCTGGTAGGCATCACGCCACGCCGAGTCTTGTGTAAGTCAATCAACCAACAATGACTCTTACGATTAGGTATACCGGCCACGATTTGGAGAATCCAAGTTGTTGGTCGAATGGTAACTGGGCACCCACAGTACGTATGCTTAACATGTTACTGTCGATCGTTTAGGTTCATGTTACTAGGACAATTCTTTCGCATGTGCTCTCACTCAAGAAGGCTGGACCACGCGCCCTGGATGTTTCAACTTCCTCGAACGTATGTGACCACATTTGACAATCTAGTGGTTCTTTATAACAACTCGTATCCCAACTTAGTGTGCAATTCGCCAAAAAAATGTGTTTTTGTCCGAGTGGTCGATTCATGCGCAGGATGTGCTAAAGGTTCCAAGCACGTAGACCTCACTAAAGCTGCTTTTGGTCAACTCGCAAGTTTCAACGAAGGCATAGTTACTGTTCAAATGAGGCCTGCGACGAAACCAGACGTATGGTAGGCATCCCAATCTTATGTGGACGAACTTCGTCTTATATATATACCTGATGAAGGTACGAAAATCTCTGGGGTCCCCAAATGACGTGACGTATTGCAGAGCCCATTCTCCATTTTCCTTAGATTTGTTGTAGAATTATCATTGTAACCACAGCCTAAATGTATCCATCAGCGTCAACCCTTGACATTAACTCTCTTCCGCTTTTTGCTCTCCATAATCCGGTCCCGCACTTTTTCTTCGTCCAGGCCTTCCTCATAAAATTTGGCCGTTCGCTCAGCTTCGTTTCGACGGCGGATATGTTGCAATGCTGCCAAGTTATACCCGATGCTGCCTTTTTGTCGGCACAGGGCATTGCGCAAATGCCTGCGTAAGGGGATGAGCGACGTCCGCATGATACGATTAGCGACGATCTGATGGTGATGCGTTTTTAAAAGGAAGAATATAATACGAGAAACGAGAGTGATATTCCACTCCTACCAAAATAATTCGAATAAGACACTAGCCCTTCCAAGCAAGCAAGCAATGAAACTCACCCTCTGCGCCCATAGATTTAAATATTTCATCAACGAAACGACTTTCCCGAACGGTAGCACCAACAAAGCATCCTGCAGTGCTGTGCTCTGAACCCTTTCTACAACTCTCAGTACATATGCCTCAGGTTCCAAATCATATGCCGCCAACACTGGGTTCCTCGGCGGAGGTTGCAGTCTCAGTGCATCATCAGAAGACAACCTTGCCCGTTCTTCTTCGTATTCTTGAAATACTACGCGTTCACTGTCGGCGAGGTCAATGGCTTCCATTATGCGTTCACCTGCCATCAGAGTTTCTGTTGTCTGCTTTGTTACAACTGTTGCTTCAATTTCAGTTTGGGTGGCACCGTCGCCAATGTGTGCATCAGTGTTCAAAGCATCCGCGATCCCACTTTCGTAGAGATTTTCTAGCTCACGTTCGCGCTCCTCTTCAAGAAAAAGCTAGAAGTATAGATTTGAGTACGGCTGCAGATCAGACCAAAAATTTACCTACAGGCTCATCAAGTTTCTCCCACACGCGAATTGATTTGTCGTGTGAACCAGTCACAACAAAGTTTCCTTGGTGGCTCAAGGCAAGTGCCCATATTTCCCCATGGTGTCCCTCAAGTTTCTGGATATTTTCAAACTGTCACGGGGAGCGTCAGCTCCAGTACTCATATCATCGATGTGATCCACTTACTTTATCGCCGTCCCAATATTTGATCAGCTTATCCTTGCCGACAGTCCAAAAATAATGAGAACCCTTCTCAAACGCAACTTGCATTATACTTTCGTCGTGTGCGAATATCGACTTGTGGCAGTCTCCAAAGTCAAGGCCCCAAATCTTGACATTCTTGTCTGCAGAGCAAGTGACGATGAGTTTCGAATCATCTGAGATGTCCATAGAAAGAACAGGAAGCTTTAGCCAGTCGCGGATTAATCAAGAAGAATAGCGACAAGCTGGATAATTTGAGACGCACCTTATGACCGTAAAGGGATAAGAAAAACTTGAGTGTATCTTGATAGAAAACTTTGACGGTCGAATCGAGAAGCGACACGGCCAAAAGCTTGCCGTTGGGACTATACCTTACCGATAACACGTCATCTGTCATCTTGAGTGTCCGTACGTGCACCAGTGTAAGCAGTCGCCCACTCTGTGTCTATCAAAAGTTTATCATCAGGGCATTCCCCTCGGCACCTCTCAATGCCAATGAGGCTTACCCCTTCTGTGGCACCATTATTTTGAAATTCCCAAAATTTCACATCTTTGTCGGCACTTCCACTGACTAATGCTTGTTCATCAGCACGGATGTGCAAGGACCATACCGTGCCCGTGTGCGCTTTAATAGTACCCGTTAGAGAAGACGAGGCTACATCATAGATAAGGATGTCTCCTGTTTTTGTGCCGATAGCGATCTAAGGCGAATTGTCACTGTGGGTGGGCATCACGATATATAAAAGGAATCAACATACATGTCGATCACCAGGTAAGAACGTACTGCAAATTGCGTACCCACAATCCATGGTGCGTATGCATGCGGTGGTTTTCATGTTCCAGATTTTGAGGGACCCTTCGTTCTATCTGTTATTCCACCCTTCGCGCATTTGGAAGAATAACGCACCATTCGAAGCTGAGGCTAAAAGCTGGTCGTCTGAACTGAGGCTTAGAGTTCGAACATCCGTCCTATGCCCAGGTAGATCGAGGGAAAATACACGGGTTGCTTCTGGAAGATCATTTTTAGACTTTGAAGGCTGGGGAACATTGTAAACCTCCAACGCGTTCGAAGAGAGGGCCATGAAAATCTAACATATGAAACCACTTTAGTTCGACAACCCCCCAGAAACCTTGGTGACTAACCTGAGTAACACTCTTAAAACCAACATCGTCTGAACCAAAATCAAATGATCGAATCTTACCACTGGCACGAACGACAAGATGCGGGGTAAACAAGTCAACCAGATTTACTTGGAGATCATCATCAGTATTCTTTTCGTCCTCGTCTTCTCTTGTCTCTGCGGCCCCTTTGTCATTAACCTCGCCCTTCTTTTCCTTAGAGCGTTTCTTCCGCCTTGCTTGCTTCTTTCTCCCTTCATCCACCGTCCGAATCCTAAATATTTCAACGGACCGGTCGTGAGACTGAACAGCGAGATATGGTCGTGTGGAGTGGAATGTTATTTGAGATACACGGTGTCGAGATGATAGTGGGAGATTGGCAATGGGGTGGATCATCTTTACTACCTGTGATATGCTTAGCAGTTGTTCTCATGCCGTGAAGGCTTGCTTGTACTTCTCCAGTTTCTGTTTCTTTTAGTCCCGCCGCCAAGGTCTCGTGATCAATTCTCCAGGCTTTCACTTCCCCTTCCCCACTTCCAGTGAAGACCAAGTCATGGTCTGGGTTGACGTCCATCGTGCAAATCTCTGAACGATGTGCAACTATGGTTTGAACACAATGTTGAGTCGAGAGGTCCCATAGCTTCATAAAAGTATCTTTGGACGCAGTGAGCAAAATCATGGAAGTAGATCCGGTTGATGTGGAGGGCGAGTTCTTGGAATCAGAAATGAATCGGATGGCGGTAATTTGGTCTCGGTGTCCACGCAGGCTACCCAAAGCAAGATAATCAGACAATGAAGTTGAATGCTTCACGACCATTATTACCGAAAAAGGCCGGCTTCCGCCACAATATCCCAGATTATGAGGTCTGTGTCTTGAGAACCGGAAGCCAATCGAGTTCCCCGCTCATCGAATGCGAGTGCTGTTACTGCTTTTTTGTGGCCATTCAAAGTAGTGATTACAGAACAAGTAGAAGATCTCCATAGACGAATAGAACCATCGGCATAACCCACAGCAAATAAGTCCTTTTGAGGTGCTTGAAGGATGCAGGTCACTTCAGCCCGATGGCCAGTCTCGTGCCACATAGCAACCTGCTAGTTATTAGCTTAGAACCTCTCGGGGGTTTGTAGGCCCACCATTTGGCCTTTTTTCACGTCCCAAACTAAGATATCCTCCAACGCTGGCACATAAGCCAGTTTACCATCGTACTGTGAGTTGGATAGAGAGCTGCATACGATCCCAAATGCCTGTATACAATGTGAACAATGGAATTTACCCCCAGTGGCTAAATACTCACCTGGGTTGGACCATGTCTAAGGTAGCTTTGCACCATGCTCCGCTGGCAAACTTGAAGCTATAAAAAAAAAACGCTCTCTGAGGTTTCTCACGCTTCTAATTACGGCAGTATATACTTCGGCCTCAAATTTTGCGTTCAAGCATGGTAAGTAGTATATGTCTTCAAATTCGGACACATCCTGAACATTATCTAGCTTCGTCGCCAAACACGGGAGCGTCGCCAATACGTCTATGCGAAATCCCTAGAAGCTCAGGAACGACAGACCTATGAAAGAAAGCGACAACTGAAAGATGCTTTGGCCAGCGGGAAGTCGCTGCCTACAGAGTTGAAGAAAGACGCGAAGAAACTAGGGAATGATTTGGCTTTTGATGAAGCTCAGGCTGGTGAGACTTTTGTGCGCGAGTTGGGGTGGTTCTAACACTATAGCGTAATAGATCCAGCAACACACATTGACAGCGAGTACGCTCATGCCGGAATAAAAGACCCCAAGATTATAATCACGACTTCGAGGGACCCAAGTTCAAAGTTGATGCAGTTTGCGAAGGTAAGAACCCTTGCCTCACTTCAAACTTACCGCCCTATCATTTGTTGCTAGGAATTGAGATTAGTATTCCCCAATTCACACCGAATCAATCGAGGAAATTACGTGGTAAAGGAGTTGGCGAATGCTTGCAGGGCGAATGATGTCACAGATTTGATCGTTCTGCACGAGCATCGAGGTATACCAGGTCAATTATACTCACGCTGTGTTATTAGAAAGAGTTCTCACTTCGCCCTATAGACGCTATGATTATCTCGCACTTTCCCCATGGTCCGACAGTTTATTTCACTCTAAACAATGTTTCTCTTCGCCATGATATTGGTTCATACAAAGCGTCCACTGTCTCCGAGCAGTATCCTCACCTCATATTCGAAAACTTTACGTCAACACTCGGTGAAAGAGTGCGGGACGTTCTAAAATTTCTTTTTCCTGCTCCAAAGCCAGATAGCAAACGGGTGATGACATTTGCAAATGAAGATGACTTCATATCATTCCGGTCAGTGAATTTGTTGATGTGTTTTCTTGGGCGGCTGAATAATATTGCTGTTAGACACCATGTATTCGTAAAAATTCCCCGCCAAGTTCAGTTGGCTGAAGTTGGGCCAAGATTTGAAATGAAGCGTGAGTCACGACGGCAAGTCTTCTTCGCTCTAGTCTAATTATTCGGGTATAGCCTATGAAATTCGACAGGGGACTATTGAACAGTCCGAGTCGGAGCGTGAATGGGTGCTGGCACATTACTCGCGGACAGCAAAGAAACGTAGGGTACTTTCCGGTCACGCCCAACCTGATTCGCAACCACGTAAAAAGGTGAGGCAGTGATTGACATAGTCTAAAGTAGCATGTTACTTTGTATGATAGAGCCACATATGAGTAACAGCCTTAATTCAGACAACGAGAATTTAAAAGCGAGAGTACAATGCCTGGAATGTCCCAAGCTCTAATCAATGCTCAACTCCCGTTCGATCTGGGGGAATCTCTCGAACAAAGCGCTGAACAAGTCAATGGCGTGCTGAACGTCGTACGAGCCAGCCGTCTCCCGGATGGAGTGCATAGATATCATGGCGTTACCCACGTCGACCGTCCGCAGACCGAGAGTCGATAATTTAGGCCCAACAGTCGAGCCACATGTGCTGATACCATTCAATTAGGTTACATCCACATCCATGCCAAGGGGAAAGACACACATATCATTTCGGACCTCGAATTCCTGCACCTTTCCACCTTTGCTCTCAATCAGCTTCTTGACAATGAAGCTCGAAATGGCATCACTCGTGTATTTCTGCTTAGCGTTGGTCTTGATCACGATCCCACCATTCATTACTGGCCGGTGGTTTTCTTCGTGTTTGGAAGAATAATTCGGGTGAACGGCATGCCCCATATCTGCTGAAATAAGAAATGAGCGAGCGATAGACTGCGCAAGCGAGCTCGGGGCGGAGTTAAGGCGCGAAAGGAGCGAAGGGAGGAGGGAGGATTCAGCGCCACTAGAAGACACGCTCCCAACCTCTTCATGGTTGAAAAGAGCAATACAGTTGACGTTGCCCTCTAGTAATTGACCAGAGACACTCTCTGCGAGCGCTTCGACCGCACAGAATCTGTGGATACATACATAACTGATGATGGCAACCACCCAAAATTCAGAAACCTACGAGGAGACAAGATTATCGAGTCGCGGACTGAATATAAATTCATTTTTTATCCCCCCTAATACAGACGGTTGTGTGTCGTAAAGGGACCTGAATACCAGTCATCAACAAGGTTGTCTCTGAATTGTTGAGACATACAAATCAAAGTCATGAATCTCTTCCGGTGACACAGAAAGTTCCTCGGCCAAAAGCGACAAAAGTACGGGGTGGTGCTTATCTTGAATACTTGACGGCGAGCTCGGCTTCGCTTCTGGTGAACCAGAGCCGCCGTCTTCCTTAGTCTGTTTCGAAGAGGCGTTCAGGCGAGATGCTATCTGCCCAAGGATCGGGATGAATTCGGACTCCTGATTGAATTTGAAGCCATCGTTGACACCCCTGTCAACTTTTGTGGGGGATTTCAGTCCACCGCAAGAAGCCCTAAGAGAGAAACCCACGGTGGATGGCCAGAGTTGGGATGCGCAAGATGGGCCTTTCTACCTTGACTAGCTTTGATGTGAACGTGCCATGTTTTCCAGCTGTTACTACTCTACCAGCTACCGACAGATCGCGATCCAACCACGAGTGCCAAATGCCGCCGCCGTAGGTCTCTATACCGACCTGAAGGTAACCAGCCTGGGAGCGTTTCGAAACAGGCCGAATCTAAGTAGTATCATGTGAGAATCAACTTCAGGTACGCATTCCCTGATACCGAATATCTCACTTTCAGATTCGGGCTATCGACATGTGTTGCCACTATGGACACGCCAGTCCCTTCTTTCCACCGTTGTGGAATTGTGAAGGCCAACAGCGCGGCTTGGTTTCTACAGTAGAATTTAGCTAAATATTTATTTCTCCACTCACTCGACAATCATGATTACCTTGTGAAGTAATATTTTCCGCCTGGTTTCAAGTGCCACTCGTCTGCTTCTTTGATCTGCAAACCACTTGATTAAAGTTACGACAACAAGACTGACGTACTACGACGAACTTTTTGAAATCCAGCATTCTCAAGACGTGATGCAGCGTTGGCGACAGCATGGAACGGAGTTGGGCTCGCGTTCACAAACCTAAGGAATCGTGTAGCGGCTTCTGGACTATTTGGATACAACATCATCGCCAGGGTGATCGTGTGGATCGCAAGTTCAAGTTCAAGTCCGATAACGAGCCGGCGGCAACTCGAATAGATATACATATAAGAATTAAAGTACATGTACATAAGGTATTAGCCATAGCAGTATAGTATTCAATAAGTTGAGGTTGTTTTAACTTGTACAGCGGATAGTCAAAAGTCTTCATCCTGGGTACTAAAAGATCGCGATTGATCAGGTGGAACTCGTTCAATAAAAGCACTCATACAATATCTTGTGAGAGGTCGGCGCATTCGAATGGTTGATATTCGCCTTGGAGTAGTCGGATACGCGTTTCTCGAAAAAGTTCGTCTTGCCTTGTAGTGAAATCATATCCATGAAGTCAAACGGGTTTCCCACATTGTACAACTTTTCATTCCCAAGAGCAACCAACAACCGGTCAGCCACAAATTCAATATAATGGCACATTAATGTCACATTCATGCCAATGAGTGCCACAGGAAGCGCATCTGTGCAAGAGTTGAGCCCAGCAGTATCATAAAATATCAGGAACGGTCCCACTTGTCAAGAATTCTTGTTCTATCTGAACGGCTTCAGTAATGATCCGCTGTACGATATCAGGGTGTGGTCGTCGTTTCAGATGAGTGAACAATAGGCAAGCAAAGTCGGTATGCATGCCCTCATCACGGCTAATAAGCTCGTTTGAGAATGTCAGTCCCGGCATTAGTCCACGCTTCTTTATCCAAAATATCGAGGCGAAGGATCCGGAGAAGAAAATTCCTTCCACAGCTGCGAAAGCCACTAGACGCTCAGCAAATGTCGACTGTTTGTCGGATATCCACTTCATGGCCCAATCTGCTTTGCGTTTGACGCACGGAATAGTTTCGATTGCGTCAAATAAATATTCACGTTGAACAGGGTCCTTGATGTAAGCGTCAATGAGCAATGAATAAGCTTCTGAGTGGATATTCTCCATCATAATTTGGAAACCATAAAAATAGCGGGCTTCGGCGACTTGCACTTCACTGGAAAACCGTTCGACTAGGTTTTCGTTGACGATACCGTCAGATGCTGCGAAGAAAGCAAGTATGTGGGAGATGAAATGACGTTCGTTATCATTTAGACGATCATTCCAGTCCCCAAGGTCTTTGGAGAGATCCAGTTCTTCTGCTGTCCAAAATGAAGCTTCAGCTTTTTTGTATAGTTGCCAAATCTGTACACATGTCTCAGACTGCGAACAAACTGGGGGACAAATGTCACAAGCCTCATGGTATTGGATAGGGAACAAGACGAAACGACGATTTGACGCCTTGAGTAATGGTTCCATATCTATGGCGAAAGGTGAAAGGTACCCCTTGAAAACATTTACGATTATAACAACTCACGTTCTGGCAAATCGACTTCTCCAACGAAACGTTTTGTCAGAGACTGCTCCGAGTTATCAAGTAATGACAGATTTGGTTCCACAAGGTCATTTAGTGATATTTTTTCCATCGCCTGATACCCGCGAATCAGTTACCAACCCTTAACCAGGTCATCCACTCACCTCCTTAAAATCCGACATGACCGTATAAATCACGTGGACACAGCATAACAGTCAACCACAGACGCGTCGCGGTTAAACGCGGGTACAAACATGTGTAACGTCTGATTTATATAAAAGCCGTCGCTTCATACACCTTGGTTTCACTTTATACCCTCATCATGTCGACCTTAAACCTTTCCGTTTGTCCCCGTTCTCCAGGACCCACCCCTAGTAAAAAGGTTTTTTAGAATCGCATTCTTTTAAAATAAATCATTAACCTATGGTTTAGGCTGCTGCTGCACTTGCAGCCTTCTCATTAGAGTCACCCACCAAGCCGACTAGAAAGCGCGTCAAAAGTATCGTAGACGATGAGCCGTGTTTAATATTACCGCGTTCATCTGGTAATGTCAACGAGAAAACTCCGGAGCCCGAGTACGAAGGTGAACTTGAGCAGTTACGCAAGAAATTTGTTGGCGAGATTGAGCTGCCTGAATGTGAGCATCTACCATCATTGCCGGATTTTTGTTCTCAGTATTTCACATAGGCGAAGAGCCGCTACTTAAAGAATCAAAACGTCGTTTCGTTCTTTTTCCTATACAGTATCATGAGGTAATTTGTGCCCACTATTATACTGCCATTGTCTCAACTATCTTATTCAGATTTGGCAAATGTACAAGAAGGCAGAGGCCTCATTTTGGACAGCAGAAGAGATGGATCTGTCGAAGGATCTTCAACACTGGACTAACCGACTTAATGACAATGAACGTCATTTCATCTCGCATGTCCTAGCCTTCTTCGCAGCGTCGGATGGCATCGTCAACGAGAATCTCGTTGAGCGTTTCTCAAATGAAGTCCAAGCTGCTGAGGCGCGTTGCTTCTACGGTTTTCAGATTATGATGGAAAACATCCACTCCGAAACCTATTCTCTCCTCATCGATACTTATATTAAGGACCCTGCCCAACGCGAACACCTCTTTGACGCGGTGGAGACAATTCCCTGTGTTAAACGCAAAGCGGATTGGGCCATGAAGTGGATATCTGACCAGCAATCCACATTTGCGGAGCGTCTCGTTGCATTTGCTGCAGTCGAGGGTATATTCTTTTCGGGTTCCTTTGCATCTATCTTCTGGCTCAAAAAGCGCGGGTTGATGCCTGGCCTCACTTTTTCCAACGAACTTATCAGTCGTGACGAGGGAATGCACACCGACTTTGCCTGTTTACTATTCAGTCACTTGAAACGTCGGCCCCATCCCGAGACCGTTAAACGGATCATCACCGATGCAGTTACAATCGAACAGGAGTTCCTTACAGGTTTGTTATACTTACCATCATCGACTCACATGCATGTTGACCGCACGTTTGCAGATGCTCTACCTTGTGCTCTGATTGGAATGAATGCAACCCTCATGCGGCAATACATTGAGTTCGTCGCAGACCGACTGCTTGTATCTCTTGGCAACGAGAAGGTTTATAATTCGACAAATCCTTTCGACTTTATGGACATGATATCATTGCAAGGCAAAACCAATTTCTTCGAGAAACGTGTCTCAGATTATTCGAAAGCCAACATCAACCACTCGAGCACACCGGATAATACTGCTACGTCGTCGAATAAGACATTGTAAGTCCTTTCAAATGTTTCAGCGTTGTTATGGTCATGACTTTGCTTTCAGTTGTATCGACGAGGACTTTTGAACGTTATTATCGATCACTTCATTTCATTTCTATATATCATAGTCATCGTCACTGCATGTTTCATCTAGATGTTATTGTGTGTAATTTTATATTCTCTATCCTGCATTTTGCCATTGGTTACTCGTACTAAGATAGTGAGTCCGTCAACACAAGTTTTCGTCATTAAATCTTCGCCCTATGCAAAAACAATATTAATGTAAAATTTTCACCTTTTGTGCTAAAGATACAGCTCGGTGCAGAGTGTTGTAACGTGAGCGACCTTGAAAATTTTTCTTTGAACATGCCCGTACACTAACGCATACGTATCCGAGGTGCGTGCTCGATCATGCTGGTGTACGTTGTCAAATCAACAGAAAAAAATGTGATCATCATATCAGGGAAGTAGCTACGCATAAATTGACCGATCTCATCTTTTTCTCTGAACTCGAAGACCGTCTTGCACTAGACCTCACTAGGCCTCACTAGCTGTAGACTCCGAGTCTCAAGCTCAAGCTTCAGTGCTTCAACTCTGAGTCAACCTCTACCCCAAGTAATATCACAAACCAAAATAAATATACCGTGTCTGTTCTCAATTCACACACTAGCGTCGATTACTCTAAGCGAACGATCCAAGTTCATGTCGACAGATATATATTAGATGGATATGATCTGCAAGTGAGTGTTTTCTTTTTTTCTTGCTTCTTTTTTTTTTACTTCTGATTTTTTTTTCATCTGTGCCGCTAACCATCAGCAGGTCTCAAGCCTCACCAAAGCTTTAAAATTACAGCTCCTCGCAATTTCCGAGTCCGAGTCTCTCGTGTTGACACGGTGAATTGCATCAAGTCTGCCAACCGAACATCCTGGCGACATAGTCAGATGGTAAGCAGTCTCTTCCTCAATTTAAGTTTGTGGACTGGTCTGATGATTTTGCAAGCGACCGAACTCGGGGAGTAACAGTATATTACCATCGATATAACGGGCCGACTCTGCAGACTTCGCCATGAACATGTCTGTTTCCTTCCTGCGTTGGGCAAAGAAGAAAATAAAGTCACCGCCCCCTGCAGACGTTTCTTTTTTCGATGAATTCAACGATTGTGCCAAATCGCACTCGCCCAGCCTGCGGAGTGGTAGCACTCGTAGTTTAGCACCCTCCCTTAACAGTCCCTACACTGTCTCTCCGGAGCTTGATGCGGAAACAAAGATTCCACAGACACATGTTCTGAAGGAGGCAGATTGTGCGAAGCCGGACGCGTTTGTTTGGTCAGTCCACGGGGGTGGCCAGAATATGGATGTCTGGCCGCAGACTTACCTCCGGGGCAGGCAGTCGCTCGATGTGTACACTCCTCCATCCGACCTATTCCCAGGTCACCCTTCTGGCCATCCCAGCCCTGACATGATTCACTGGTCCACATTTGACCATCCCCAAAAAGTCCGCCCCAACATCTCGTCTGCCCTTCCCACCCCAATCCTGCCAAGCTCGATGCAAACATCTTTCCCCGTTCATGACACCCTTTTTCCACTACCGTCTGACTTTACTCAAAGCATACCACGTAAAGAGGCCCTGCCTGAGTCGGATGGCGCATGGGATCTGTTTCTAGACGGTACAGGGGACGGCAGTTTTGTTAGGTCCGATCAGAACAACGTGCACGCAATTGGGCCCGATGCTTCTCAGAGCCATGATCAATCTTCATCCAAGCGTCGCTCACTCGAGGCACATAGCGTTAACTTATTCAACGATTCTATTGCGGTATGCGCGCGGCAGCTGCAGGCCAAGTTGCCGAGTTTCCTCCCGCCGGACCGCCGGGCACGTCCGCTTGCTAAAAGTCGCGAACATGACATCATTCCCCCTTCACTTTCTGCTCTGGTATATCATCGTGACACTCCCATGGAAGCGAACGAATCTGTTTGTCTCGAGGACGAAGGCGCACATTTTACGTCCGACTTCTCACTTTCGTTATTCCCAGCCCCACCTACCTCACCTTCAATTATCTGTAAGCATCGCCTGCCGAAACCACCAGTCTTGTGTAGCAAGGTCCAGCTCCCTGAATTATTAGCCCCCTTCACGCCCGGTACCACACCCCCTACAACACCTACCACCCCTAAATCTCCACGGCCACACATTGCACGGAACCCAAGTTCGCCTGCCTCTATCCTCAAAAAGCCATCGGGAGGTATGGGTTGCGAATTGACCATTAATAATTCTCCATCCACAACACCGGGCTCTTGTGGATTCCGAAGCATAGATTCTAAATTGCCGTTGACATCCCGCGGCCCAGGCCTTCGGCTTGCGAGCTCTTCATCTAGTCTTGGCCCCACCATACACAGGACGACATCGAACGATTTTGCCCTTAAGTCGCCTGCTCAACCCATGCCACATTGTGCGCATAATGGTAGCAGACAGCGAGCATTATCAGGCCCAGAGGTTGTGACATCCTACAGTCTACTTACCTGTGACGCATATTTAGTGAGATTTTCTCCATCATTTCGTAGCTTGTGCTTACCGCGGTTGGTCCCTACAGAATCCACGACCCGCACCCAAGCCTTGCCAAAGCACAGCCGTGGAGCGAGTGGAATGGGGATACGCAGTCTGATTTCATTGAGACCGTTTTTCGTTGCACATGCGCACATGGTTCGCATAAATTATGCATTGTATTTCATACATACATAAGCTCTGTTGAATAAGAGCGCCAAATAGCATAACATACAAATTCGAAAAAGACCCAGAACCTGGCACTTGATGAGCAAACAAAAAATTAATGGGTCCGTAAGTAGAAAAACCTTTCTTTGTACGACGCATTGCTTGATGAGTGCCTTTCGTTTATTGCCCCATGCTAGAAGGTAAGCGCACCGTGTTGGATCTAGCGTTCTTTTTTGGAGTCAGCCGAACTACTCTTCCCATCCCATGTTGAACTTTTGTCCTCCATTATGGACATAATGATGTACGTGACCAAAACGATGTTGGCGAAAAACACAGCTGTGATGGCGGCATACGTAGCATTTCCTAAGACGAGTAAACTTGAGTAAGCTTCCGGAACTAACAATTTAGACTGACCATTCCAGAAATATTGAAGGGAAGCGAAATAAGCAAGCATGGGGACAATTCCCAGCGAAAGACTGAACACGACAAGTTTTATGAGGACTCCCCTAGGCGCGCTTCAGATGGACTGAACATGACGGTAGAAGGTAAGAAGAAACGGACCCTTGAGCTGTTTCTGCTGCTGTGACCTTTCTGATTGCACCTTGACTGCTCATTGTAACCGCTGCCAAGACGCGCCTGACTCACACGTGATCGCCGACGCTTATCAGAGGTCCTTGAATGCTACACGTACATTGAGTATCAGCAGATGGATTCTCGACGCAAGAAATCTTTACATCCACAACCCTTCCCGGAAAGTGACGTTCGAGACTTTCCCGATACATTGCCGGGGAAACGTGCATCGTTCTGGAAAAGTTGGGACTTGGAGTCTTCGGAATGGGACCTTCTATTCATCTCCACTTGTATCAAGCTTCTCTTGTTTCCTACTTAGTGAGGTCAGACAATTATCTCAACGTACGAGACGCTAACAGAAGGCTTGGTAGTCGCTCTACAGATTTTGAAGTCCATAGAAATTGGTTAGCCATCACGCACTCGCTCCCTATCTCTCAATGGTACTATGACGTGAGGTCTCCATCATTATTTTTCAGCAGTTTCGAACCTTACCGTCGCTACTCGCTCGTAGACCACATCTGAGTGGAGTAAGTACAATTCCTTCCAAGTATTGCGTGCAGCAAAGGTTCTTATATCTTTTTGTTAATGTGTCAACGACAGCCCTGGACTATCCTCCATTTTTCGCTTACTTCGAGAAACTTCTCTCAATACCTGCGTTCCTCATCGACCCGCGTATTGTAGACCTCACCAACCTCAACTACGACTCGTGGTCCGTTATTGCTTACCAGCGCACCACGGTAATTGTGTCAGAATTAGTGCTGGGTATTGTACTTCTCAGGTTGTGCTCAGTTGCATAATTCCTGTATCTGAGCTGAAAGTTTTGACCAGATTTATCCGGGGAGCGGTTGACCGGTTGACTCAGAGAATTATATCTGCATCTTTGTTTCTTCACCCAGGTTTTCTTATTGTAGACCATATACACTTTCAGTACAATGGTTTCATGTTCGGAATTTTGCTTTGGTCTATCCTCATGGCACGAAATGTGAGCATCGATAACAGGTATATTATTCGCTTCTCATTGCCACTCTTTTTTAAAACATAGGGAAACAAACTCGCAAGTGGCGTCCTCTTCGCAGCCCTGCTCAACTTCAAGCATATATACGTGTACTTAGCGGTCCGTTTGCTTATTTCCTTTCGGTATATTGCATTGATACCTCCGTTTAGCCTGCCTACTTCATCTACCTACTCCGTAGTTTTTGTATGTCACCTTCAGGGAATATCTTGCCCACCCGCTTTCTCTCGTTGGCAAATGCTGTCATTGCCATATTTGTTCTCTCCCTTGGTCCCTTCATTCTTATGGGTCAAATGCCGCAATTGTTGTCCAGACTGTTCCCGTTCACTCGCGGTTTGAACCATGCATACTGGGCACCTAATGCTTGGGCTTTGGTTACTGCAGCGGATCGGGTTCTACTAAAATGTACGTGAAGTTTTTGACTAAGCTATTCGATGGCTGATGTTTGGTCGCGGTAGACATTCAATACACAGGCATGAATCTCCCTTTAAATCCATCTGGTATCGCGTCTACGTCTAGAGGTCTCGTCGGCGATACAGTATTTTCTGTGATACCCAACATCAAACCATTGCACACATTTATAATCACTATAGCATTCCAAATGGTCGGTCTCACACCCGTCGATGACAAGGTTGATTTAAGACTTCGCCATAGATGTTTCTCATTAAACTTTGGTTCACTCCAACTTATAAATCATTCGTGACAACACTGACTCTGTGTGGTTATGCGTCCTTCATGTTTGGTTGGCATGTACACGAAAAGGCTGTTTTACTTATTCTTGTTCCTCTCAGGTGTGTAGATTCTTATATTCCCGTTATTGATATTGTCTGAACTTATTTTAATATAGTCTTCTAGCGGCCGAAAGGCATGCGTATTTCCGAACATTTGTGATCGCCAGCACTGCTGGTATATTTTCATTATTCCCATTGCTCTTCACACCAGCAGGTACGAGGTCCGTCCTTCCATGTTACAGGCTCATCTAATAAGCACGAACACAGAATCATTTATCAAAGTGATTTACTCGGTCCTATGGGCAGTATTCGTCTTTGAGCCTCTCCATCGACGAGTATATGAGTGCGTCTTGACAAACTTTATGTAACCTACGTTCTGACTCTTCGTGTGGCTACTTAGATTCCCTGCCTCTCTTCCCTTCGTACTTCTAGACGTCGTTGAAAAACTTTACCTTGCCGGATTCCTGCTTCTGCAGCTCTTGATCACGCTATTCCCAATCCTCGCCCCTCATTGGAGTCCGTCTTTGTCCACACCCCAACCATGTATACCCACAAATAATACAACATACCCCAATCCTGATGTCCCTGGGACAGTAGGGGGTTTGGCGTCGATGACATTCTTGCCTCTGTTGTTGACTAGTGTGTATTGTGCGATTGGGATGATATGGGCGTTCTGCCGACTGTCGTTCATTTACTTGATGCAAAAGTGATTTACGCATGAAATGTATAATTTTTATAACAAGGGCCTTCAAAAAAGTGACTCGGCGAAGAATGACTTGAAGTTCTTCAGAGAACAAATATTACCTCTTTGGCTACCTCAAACCCCAAGGCTTTAATGCAGCACAGTATATCATCCCGATCCTCCGACTCCTGATGTCGATGTGATTGTTATTGATAAGACCTGTAATTCACGTTACATACCTTGATACGAGACATTGGAATCTTGCCCCGTCTCAATGATTTGATTACAAATATCTGATTGATGATTTCGATCGGCACTTGCGCGTCGGACTCATTGGATAGGTCTGCACAACTCAATAACATCTCGAGAAAATGGAAACAATGAACAAACCATTTTGACCATTGGGTGCTCCTTCAAGCGAACGACCTGGGCTCGTGAAGCAAGCATATCTATACATGTCCAGTAGCGGAACACAAGTCGCAAAAGGATGCCAAGTATGTGTTTCCTGATCCGTCAAAGTCAATTGGATAGTCAACGCGACAAGAATATTATCATACCGGATCAGCAAGGTACGATGGTGAATATTCAGCCTTATACTTCATCTTTTGGCATGAATGAATGTAGAAGCCTGGCAGTCATATCTAGTCAATTTGCGTGCTTTATACATAACGTGTAAACTTACCCAGATACAAAAATTTCATCCCCGGCGCTCCAGCCTCGTGCATTTCACGTACAAGAGAAATTTCACGAAGGACACTCAACTAAACACTAAACGCTAAGCATGTAATTTGTGCTTAAAATAACATGGCCGACCTTTCCCCATGAAAACCTTTCCCAAGACTTGTCATACATAAAATATACACTTGAGATGCAATTCGGTAAGATGTCGAAGACAGACATAGCAATGAGATCTCCATCAAGCCGATATAATTGATGATATGAGCCATAGTTAGAAGGAATATGCTTGGGTGGCGTAGACGAGTATGGAATAGGTTCACCCTATGAACATTCAAGTTCAGACCGTTATGTCGAAATTGACGGTAGCACGTACATAGAGTGGCGAGTCCACTAGAAAGCGGTGGAAGCCCGAAGTCGAATTGTCATAGTCGTTATGTATTAGGTTTTGATACTTCTCATAAAGAACATATTTCTCTTGAGTAAAAGATGACGGTTCCAAAGTCACCTACGCATAATTAAATTTCAAGATATATCAAAAACCTGTAACATACCTTGAATTCGTGTGATGGATTGGATTCAGTATGAATATCGTTTTCACAACCGTGAATTGCCTGACTCAAAGAAAAAACCGATTCTGTAGCTGACCTACCATAGTTCGAACATTTTGGCCTTTCGAAGATGGTGATCAATAGGTCGCATCATTCTAGTAAAGGACGTTTACGATCGAATTTGATTGTTCCCTTCCTCGTGAAGGACAAAACGGTTCCATCTTCGAGAGACTAAACAATCTGAACCAAATGATGAGTATCTTGCGTACCGGTTGACAAGTTTCCGTTGACTTTTAGACGGACTAAATTCATGAGCGTCGAGCCTGCGTATGGAATAAGTATTGAACGATCGTTAAATATTATCTAAAGGGGCACCGGATGGTGTACTGAGGGCAACATGACGATCTTAAATCTGGTTTATAGCAAAAGGATCCGGATCTTCTCCATCCATGGTCGATAATTTCTTGGTAGACCTGGATGGCCAGTGAAACCGCCATTTTGTCGAATTTTGAAGGTACGTACTTGGCATGAAAGTCGGATCGCAGACAATGTGGCAATGAAACAGTTGTCCTCTGTAGATGAGCAGTATCCACAGAAAGAACTGTAAGGACCTCCAGGTCTAACGAACGACTCGTATTTAGATTTACTGGTCGACATCCGGGATTGTTTGTGAGCCTTTGGACTTGTCGGTCACGCCTCGATCGTGCTAGCCTTGTCCCTGTCCTCCATGAACCTAGGTCGCCATTCTATCACTTCCACTAACCCAGTCCTCATATTTGACGCCCATTTCGACCCAGATTGCCATATATTCACTACCACAACACCGGCTGGATTTGCTGTTTACCGCACGTGGCCTCTGAAACTCCTTCGTAAACGCGGTAACGATTAATTCGCTCAAGATGCCATGACATCCTGATGCCTTTCGACTAGAACTCACGGGAGGAACGCTTGCTGCCGTTGTTCCCTTACACACCTCATCCCTCTTGTTCTTGCTTGGTGGTGGCCGTAGCCCGCTTTATCCACCAAATAAAGTAATTCTGTGGAATGACGCCATTGGCGGAGAGGTTGCCGAGCTGGAGTTCAGAGAGCGGGTACGAGGTATTGCGTGTAGACGTGGTTGGCTCGCGGTTGCGCTGCGGCGGAGGGTTGTTGTCTTTGAAATCGGAGAATATGTTACAAGACACGGAGAATGGGATACTTGCGATAATCCTAGAGGTGCGTATCATCGTTTCAAATCGTGTATCCTTCCATTATTGTAAGATATACTGAGGTTTACATAGGTCTTCTTGCGATCGCAACTGGAGCATATGCCACCTTACTCGCCATTCCTGGGCGTCAGATGGGTCATGTACAACTAGTCCACCTTCCA
Organism: Hygrophorus russula; assembly: GCA_003314125.1. Taxonomy (NCBI): domain Eukaryota; kingdom Fungi; phylum Basidiomycota; class Agaricomycetes; order Agaricales; family Hygrophoraceae; genus Hygrophorus; species Hygrophorus russula. Next base: position 173,865 of record QLPE01000081.1, on the reverse strand, counting down.
CCATGCCTACCTCCAACCCCCGTAGGGCCACCATCGTCATCTTTACCTCGTAAACCTCCTCCTCCACCTACCAAACACCCAGTGTCTATCATTGCCGCCCACACGACCGCCCTCACCACTCTATCATTACCCCCATCTGGCCGGCTGCTTGCTACCACATCATCTAGGGGAACACTTGTACGAATATGGGATTCACTGACTGGAAAGCTTGTCAGAGAATTTCGCAGGGGGACAGATAAAGCTGATATCTACGGGGTGGCCTTTCGACCCGATGAAAGAGAAGTATGTGTGTGGAGCGATAAGGGCACAGTACATGTATTCGCCCTTGTCAGCTCAGGAGCATCGTCAGTGCTTTTCCTACAAGCGATTCGTGCTCAGTAGTTGAAGTACATTTCTAGGAACCGTCAGTCAACGCTGTCCCCATTGACGCCATTCCTCCCTCTTCCTAAATATTTCGACTCGCAATGGTCATACGCTCAATATCGAATACCAACACAATCCTCGCATATTTCTATATCGACATCTTCAGCTTCCCGATCATCCAACGTTGATGTTCCAGACGAAGAGCGATGTGTTGTAGGATGGATCGAAACTCCGTCCAATGGTGAGCCTGGACGTCATACTATGGTCGAATACCAGCTCGTCGCGTTGACATATACAGGAGGATGGTATCGTCTGTCATTGCCTGTCGGCAATACCTCGATATCTACCTCTTCGGTACCTATATCTGGTTCTCTACCAAAATCAATGCCGGTGTCTCGCCCTCGTACGTCAAGCGTTTCATCAAGCACACGGCTTGAAAAGGGGAAAGAGAAGGAAAGAGAGAAAGAAGGTAAGGATAGTCGCGAGTGTGTATTGCAAGAGTTCCGACGGTATGGTAGATGGGATGGGTGGGGGTAGTGTAGTTCCTCCCTTTGATGCAGGACTGTCTGATACTTTTTCGATGCATTTACATACTCAACCTTTTCATACTCATGCGATATATCATACTGTAATATTTGTCTTGTGGCGTACTGCCAACTCCGGAGTCCGACGCGTGTGTTGATGGAGAACCCACACGCTGAACGACAAGCTGTTTTGCTGGAGCGCATACTGAAGAACACTGTGAGTATAATTCTGTCACTCTCAATGATGGGCGCTCACGCTTGAAACTGGAGTCCAAATGTACAGAAATGATTCTGGAGCTCAATCATTGTGTGGAGGTGAAATCTATAAACGTAGCAAAATGACAGCGGCTTATGCACACCTTGCAACTAGGAGATTCTCCGAGCACACACTACAGTGAAAACCGCCGCTAATTTGGCGACAAAGTATCGGAAGAATGTACAGTACAACTTGGAGGCTACCAGGGGGAATGTCACCGAGGAAACAGGCAGATGAAATGGTCCGCTATACACAATGAAGTTCAGCGATCAACGTAATAAACTCCTCAAGTTCCAAGGCATACATTATATTGGAAACAAGCATGTGGTAAGTTTACAGAATGGTGAAGGAATACGAGGTACGGCCTGCTACATACAGCACACGAAGGACTCGGATACAAACATACAGGGACAAATGTTTAATCGAGTACAGATGCAATTTAAGCATGCATCTTAACCCCTCGATTGAGCCCCCGCTTGCGCCATGGGACTTGACGTGAACGGGGCTCTCGAACATGGTATACCTGGCATATACGATGAAACGGACGGCGAGGTTCCCAACAACCGTGACGCACTAGTAGTACTGGTTGGATTCCACGACTTGGGGGGGCGAAGGTCAACGTGAGCAAGTTGTTGGCGCGCGGCTTTAAACTCCTGTTCTTCTGCATGGTTCTGTGCAACAAGCGCTGCTTTGGCCTCGGCTTGTCTCTGCAGCTCAGCCTCCGACTCGTCTGATAAGTAATCAGTGAAACCTCCATCCGAAGTGACTGTTCCATCAGTCAAAGATCCCATCCCGTCGCTGCTGCCACTACTACTTGATGCACTTGATATCTCGATGCTAGCTCTTTTCGGCTGCACCCGAGATGTCACAGAACCAATAGGGCGATCAGTGGGCCTGGGTGGTGATGTTTTCAGAGAAGCACGCAGCGAGTTTGGCTGATCGTCTAAGGAGAGTTTCGTCGCTGACATTGGGGGTGTAGAAGGCTTTATAGGCGCTCGCCCACTCGAATTACGCCGAGAAATGGAGCCATCCAGGTCGATGTTTTTACGATTGGGAGAGGAATGTGCAGAATGTGAAGATCCGGTTCGTTTGTCAGTGAATTCGGGATACGTCCCACGGCGATGAACTTGACATTGTTCCATAGACGAAGCACCGGGAACAGAGTTACGTGAGCTGTTGCTGGTAAGAGATGCCACCGTTTGTTGTGGGCTACCCCCTGGTCGGCCTTTGGCTGGGATAGTCACTGGCGATGTCTTTCCTATAGTATTGAACTTGTTTGGGGGACTGGCGTTGCCAATGCTCAACAACGGCATAGAGGGCGATCCTCGTGTACCACCGGCGCCTATTGCAGGTGTTGGACTGCCCTTTAAGGATAGGCTGTCCAGAAGTGCCTTAATCTCCGTAGGTATAGAGATTTGGTGAACTACGCTAACGGATGGCCAGTCTGCAGCCTGGATCATTCCTTGTTCATTAGCGGCAGGCGGACGACAGCACCCCGGCCAACCGAGATTCTGGTATCCGGAAGATTTCGGCGGAGGGTTTGTCCTTGCCCACTACCCCTAGCTATGAGTTAAATATACGGTAATTAGGAGTCAGGTTGCGTGCCTTGCAGTATCCACATCCGTTGAAAGATTGAACTATGCGTAGATAAATGAGTTGATGACCTTACCTGGAATGAAGTGGATGACCACGAGCTGTGCTACTCACCTTCAGCATTCTTGAGGTATATAACATCGTGGCGAGGGTGCAAAGATCGGTTATGACAGACCTCTTTTATGTGAGGACATCTAAGAGTGTTCGCAGTGAGTGAACGCCACCAAGATGAAACGTGGGAGTGGTGTGTACCGAGTGCTGGGGCGGAAAACCTTGCACATGGGACAGACTTTAGTAGCCTGGTCGATGGAACCGTATGCGTAACACATGGGCAACTGTTCAAGACAAGACACTAGATGAAGATGGGACCAAAATGGGGGTATGAGATGGGACCAGGACCGTGACCGGCATGTGCTGTTACCAGATATTTAGGCGAGAGCATAAGTCAAGAGACAGGTGTACTGACTTTGTTAAATAATATAACGCAACGCCCTTACCTCGAGTTTCTTGTCACTGTAATAAAACTCGAGGCTACATTCCATTTATGGATACTCGTCGATCTTTCTCACGATCAATACTTTCTCACGGTAAATTAATTCCGGCAAATTCCGATTAGGCGGTGTATAGGTCACGTGGTTAGTCTTGGCGTCTCGGTCACTCGGACTCGGGACCTCCCCAAACTCATATCTCAACTTCCGGTATGGGTAAATCTCAGAGTAAACTGTCTCCAGAACAACTGGCAGATCTTCAGAAAAATACTTATTGTGCGTCTGTTATATTCCAATTTGTCTTTTTTATCGTCTTGATCTGCTTTGACAGTCGACAAGAAAGAACTACAGCAATGGTCCGTGTTGTACTTTTCGTCATGCTTAATACTCACACTCCTTCAGGTACAAGGGTTTCCTTAAGGACTGTCCCTCGGGTCAACTGGACAAGACAGAATTCAGTCGGATTTACAAACAATTCTTTCCATTTGGCGATCCAGGCGAATTTGCCGATTATGTCTTCAATGTTTTTGATGAGAACAAAAACGGTACAATTGATTTCAAGGAGTTTATTTGCGCACTTAGCGTGACAAGCCGTGGCAGATTAGACGAGAAGCTCAAATGTCCGTATGACTGACGCACTTGTTCGCTTATCTGGTTAATCATAGTCTTGGATACTCCAGGGGCGTTCCAACTATACGACATAGATAAAGATGGCACTATCACATACGACGAGATGCTCCAGATCGTTCAGTCAATATACAAGATGACCGGAGAGATGGTCAAACTGCCCTCAGATGAGGACACACCTGAAAAAGCAAGCACTTTCTTGACTTTCCAATATCACGCTATTAATCGATCGAGTTAGCGTGTCGATAAGATTTTCAGAAACATGGATCGCGACAAAGATGCTAAGTTGACTTATGAAGAGTTCGTCGAAGGCAGTAAACAAGATCCAACCATCGTTCAAGTGAGTGGTTACCTGTATGTACGATCGAAAAATTAATACAATTCGTTCAAGGCGTTATCGTTATACGACGGCCTGGTGTAGTCGACTTGTGTAATTATCCCGTAAGTGAGCTTTGATTCGATTCTACCAATACCTGAAACCATGGGAACAAGGCCATATCGCTTCATATTTCCTAGCTGTGCTTTGGGTGTTATATAACGCCTCATATTTTGACATGGTCAACCAGCACGCGATGTCCAATATATAATATGTAGCCTTGGAATGTAGCTGTATCCCGTGTTTTCCATATTGTCTGGGTCTTTTTGTGTTTATCCTGATCTGAATATCTGTATATGATTTGCGACTCAGCGCGATAATTTACCATATTTCTGAAGGACTCTATCTTCGACGTCATTCCCAACCCACGAGTAAACTCCTTCTGCAAATTCGAGATTGTCTCGCTCCGCTTTGAACATCTTGTTATAGTCTTGTGTTGGCCCCGGAGCCCCACCGGTTGCTGTAAATGGTGTTGCGGTCATATCACGCGCAGAATCAGCAGCTGTAAAGATGGAGCTAGACATGAGAAGTTGATTAGAGACAGAATATAGGTGCTGACAATTGTCGTTGCCGAGGAGGAGGCGGTATAGCCCGTTCAGACCAAAAAAATTCAGAAAGTACCACGACAATGACGATACCCATCGCACATCCATGTCTGGAGTCTCTATTCCACGTTGAAGCATAGATTTAAAGCCCAAAGTCAGTGGAAATGGAAGTTTGACTGTCACGATGAATAAGTATAGCCTCTGATATGAACACGGAGTTCACGTACTCAGTACGAATCCTTGAAAAAAGAAATTAATCCAACCCATAATGACCATCTGAGGAACCATCATAACCATTTGGGTCTTCATACCAGACATCATACCGTCCATGGCAGCAGGATCCGAAAGTGGATTCGGAGCAGTGGTGGGTGCGTCACCTTTTACGGGACCGTCTTTCAAATACGTTCCCGCTGCGAATGCTTCCGAAAGGTGTTGTGATATTGACTTATAGAACGTAGGCGGGATAGGAGAATGTGCAGAGGTAGCACGAAGAATTTGGGAGCGGACCAATGCTCGTCTTGGGGGAAAGATTATGTGCTGAGAAGGATGAGTTTGATATCGGACACGTACTGTTCACGGATAGCTGCTCGAGTTAATTTTGTAGGGGGGGATTGCAGAAGGACGACAACATAATGTCTTAAAATTCCAACAAGAATCTGAATGGTTTCGTTTACTCAGTGTCAGCGTTCGTGCACTTGGAAGTGACTCGCCATAACAAGGGTGATAGGAAACAGAACCCAGTCCCTTATCTGGGGATCCAGATATAGTGAAACTCTGTCATACGGTCTGTTTATTGGGCTATGAGTATGTCAATAAAGGACGTACGGAGAATTAGACGACATGGCCAAGTACTCGAAGGGATTGTCCGAATTCGGCCTTCAAATTTATTCTGCACCCGCAACGTAGAGCGCAGCAGCACCCTTAACTTGGGCCACGTCCATGGACAACTCTCCAACCGCCCTATTCGACTCTTATGAGCAGGACTTTCAGCAAATAGTCGATTCTATAAAAGCAAAGCTCGATGGAGATGGCAAAGAAGAACACGGTGGTGAGTCCTCACAGCATCAGAAGATCATTGTTTAACGAAAACGTTTTTCGGTATTTGGTGGACCAGAGCAACGAAAGGCGACGTTGAGAAGAGTGGAAATGGAGCTGGATGAAGCAGACGAAATGGTACACTTGATACTCTATACGATGTCATCCAGTTCCACTAAGGTCCCCAACTGCACAGGTCTCCCAAATGGAAATTGAAATACAAGGAATACCCCAGTCTATTCGACCTCAATATTACACTCGGCTCAGAACCGCTAAGGGAAGCCTACTACAATACAAGAAATTATCCAAAGATCTCCACACCCAACTCTCCCGTGCCGACCTCCTTTCCTCGGGCCATGTACTTTCTGATGAACCATACGGTCTGAGCAGTGATCGAACCCGGCTGTTGGCTGGCACATCGTTGTTGGAGGACGGTACACGGCGGTTGCAAGACTCTCATCGAATTGCACTAGAGACGGAGGACCAGGGCGCCGATATATTAAGGAACCTACGAACGCAAAGGGAGCAGATCGAGAATTCACGAGACACCGTGGGTCTCGCTTGTTGAATTTTCAGAGTCTCACTGACCATATTTGCAGCTTCGGACAGCAGACACGTCGATAGACCGTGCTTCAGGCACGCTGAAGAAGATGATAAGAAGGTGTGTTTACCTCTTTCTCTTTTTTTCAACGTCCGTCGACTAATATATAGGTTTATCTGATATTCAGGATGTACCAGCAACGTGTGATCACCGTTGCCATCATCGTTGTTCTCCTTCTGGTCATCGGGATTATCCTATGGGAGAAGTTCAGCAGGTAGCCCGCTTTGCACCACCGGTCTGGTAGGTCTGGGTTCTACTCGCAGAGAGATAGTTCGTGCCAGAGTATGCAAGGCTTGTGGCGACCCGGTAGTAAATTTTGAATATCTTATTTGCCCTGGTTTCAATAAAAACTTCAAGTTAACGACCGACTCATTGGATTATGACTTTTTGTACAAATAGGGATTGCAGACGTGACTGAATGTGTAAAAAGCGAAACGAATGAAATATAAAAAGGAAGACATCAAACGCTACATGGCATGTGAGTATCCACCACCATCGCCGCGCCCAATAAACCTAGGATCCTGCAGTGCTAGCTGATGATGCGGGTATTCCAGTTGGGGATTTTGCCCTTGGGGGTACTGGGGCTCTCGGGAAATTGGTGGGACCCCGGATGTCTGGCTCGGATAATCCTGAACATCATCATAGGCTAACCCTACCGCACTAGGGGGCCGTCCTACTCCAGAGTTTGGAGGTGATCGGCGCGCTGTGTCCCTATTCGACGAAGGCCGTCCTTGGTAAACATCGTGTGGATCAAAGTAGCCATCGGCACCCATTACAGAGGCATTGCCGTATGGGTTCAGCACCGGACGTTCAACATGCTGCTGTGCAAAGGGTGCAGCGGTCGCAGAAAGGTATGCCGTACTTTCGTTGTCGTCATCGAACATATATTGATGCTGGTAATCGTCTGCAAGAGTTGCCTGAGAAGGGTTATACTGGGTGTTGGTGTAGGCCGGCATGGGTGGATAGTCGCCTTTATCTGACGAATAGAAATAGTTATCTTTGGCATAGGCGCTGGCTGGGGCTACGCGAGTGTTCATGGATGAGCTATCATCTTCATCGACTGAAAGATTGGGCAGTGTCGGTTGGGGGAGTGGTGTGGCAATCATTTCGCCTTTCTTGTTCTTCAGGTGGGAATAGTCTCCCATGGCCTCCTTCCTAGCTTGTTTGGCAGCATCGGCAAGACGTTGCTTTTGCCTGCGCTTGATGACTGCGCTGATACGCTGAAAGCCGCCGGGGTAAGTAATTTAAGACTGAACGGAAGGAAGGTTACATAATTACCTTGTCAACTTTATGACAGCAATATTCCTACAACGAGTTTAGCAATGTCATAATACCCAAGGGATAGGTCAAACAAACCTTCAGATTTCCTTGGATATAGCAAAGTAAAGGAATGTACGCAATGCCCGCAGCGATCAATAGAAGCAATGATCCAGCAAACACAACAACAGTGAAGAAGGTCGTGACAGTCAAAGCTGAGGTTGACAAACTGTTGCCACTAAAGTACTTTGGCACGTCGTACCACGCACCCGGACGGTCTTTTCTCGCGAGGTAGATGGCATAGAGGGTAAGAGCATTGATCGTCTGACGAGGTCCATCGGCCAAAAGGACTCGCTTCCAACCTTAGTGGAGTAAATACGTGAATTCTTTGCAAGACAAGGAGGAAAAGACTAACTCTTAAATACAAAGAAGACAAAGAAGGCAAAGTCGTCGCTTGTCTTTGTGGAATTACTGATGTGATCAAAGAAACAGAAGTGATCATACGATCCTATGAAAGACACGCATGGTTAAGGGTCAAGCTACATGGCCAAAGAACTAAACCTTACGAAGGGAGTAATAGTTATTGGCCATTTCGTTGGTGAAAGCATACGATATATCTCGACTGGCGATGATTTTTTTTGCTTTACGTGCCTCGTAGGCCAGCTAAAACATGGCAGGTATGGGTCAGCTAATCACGGCCCTGCTTGTCCGAACAAAAGTTGACATACCAACAAGAAGGAAAATATGATGCACCCAACGAACAACCACTTGCCAACGTTGAAGGGAATAAATACGCAACCATCTACATGCGGGCAGTCGTTGAAAATTTGATTGGACCAGCCGGTCGTGGTTAACATGGTGACTGCGGAGAAAATATCGGACACATAGACAAGGAACGACTTGAGGACGATAATGTAGACCCAAAGATACCTTTGGAATAGAAGACGAAGAGAGGCAGACGTGAAATCAGCCCAGTGGATGCATCAGAAATGTAAGACAGACATACTTCATACGCATACCGAATCCATTATCGGTAAATTCTCGGGTGTCGATGAAGTCGAACTGAGCGAGAGAGTAATGTTTATCAGCCTCAATCGGCTTTAATACCTAGAATGATTCAAACCTTGTGGTCCGGGACTATCTCTCGCTTCCAGGCGGGTCCTCCACACATAGCAGTGTAAAAGAGTGGGGTTCACGGTTGAGTGATTTCCGATGTAAAGAAAGTATAAGGTCGTAAGACTTAGAGTCGCATTGACAGCGCTGATATCTGGCAAATAGTTCAAGTAATGGTAGCCCGTGATTTGGCTTTGATTGTACACTGTGACCATGACCACCGTACAGAAAATAAAAGTCAGTTATTGTCTTGTCCTTTGAATTCCTTAACCTATACCTTTATCGCAGGAAATCGAAGATGAGATGGTGAGCTGCAGTTGTCATCCTCTCATGGTATTGTTTATTCATTTATTTCCAAGGCCAAAAGTACGTAAAAGGCGAATAGTCATTTACGCGTACTAAAGTCATTCGACTTGTAGCCCAAAAGAATAAGGCCACAAGTTATCACCTGGGCCAGCTGAAGGCTAAACTAGCCAAGCTCAGGCGTGAACTTATCTCTCCTACGGGGGGAGGTGGCGGTGGTGGCGGGTTAGGCTTTGATGTAGCCAGGACAGGAATAGCATCTGTAGGATTCGTCGGCTTTCCATCTGTAGGAAAGGTGTGTATGCCGAGTTGCAGTGCATGATAGTTATTAATCTCGATATGGTTCATCAATTAGTCCACGTTAATGTCAAAGTTGACAGGCACACACTCCGAAGTCTCGGAAATCGACTTCACCACACTCACTACAGTCCCTGGAACAGTCAAAGTTCACGGGGCCCCCATACAAATTTTGGATCTACGTGAGCACCTCTACGTAAGAAATAGGCGCACGCTTTCTGAGAAACTTACAGCGGGTATTATTGAGGGTGCAAACGACGGCCGTGGTAGAGGTCGGCAAGGTATGGCTCTTTATTGTAACGCACATATCTCCCTAGCTTAATGCTTCTCAAGTTATTGCTGGTACGGACGCCCAAGCCACGTCACCAACAACCTCAACTGAAGGCCGTACGTTTATTCCTTACACCAGTCGCTCGCACCTGCAACTTGATCTTTATCGTCCTTGACGTCCTCAAGCCACTCGGCGACAAGAAGATCATCGAGTCAGAACTTGAAGGTTTCGGTATTAGACTGAACAAGCGGCCCCCTGCCATTCTCGTACGCAGAAAGGAAAAGGGGGGGATTGCAATCACGAATACTGTCCCGTTGACGAATATCGACCACGATGAAATCAAGGCCGTGCTTAGTGAATACAAAATTAACAATGCAGACATTGCCATCCGAGAACCTGGAGCAACAGCTGACGATTTGGTTGATGTTGTCGAAGGCAATAGGTGTGTGAGATCAACTGTATGTTTTGCGACTGACTAGAGTGTTTATTAGAGTGTATATCCCCGCTCTATATGTGAGTTCTTCTCTACCTGGTCAGACATCGTTGGACTGAAATCGTCTGGTAGGTCTTAAACAAGGTGCGCGGTTGTCAGACTGCAGACTCCAGGAGTTACTCATGTTCTAAACTAGATTGACGCGATCTCAATAGAAGAACTCGATCTCTTGTTTGTTAATTCATTATGCCTTGCCTTTCTTCCTTCGAGTGACCACTATTCAGATACAAAATCCCAATGAGCGTACCAGTCTCGTCTCGCGACTGGTTGAATGTCGACGAGCTCATCCAGAAAATGTGGGAGACCCTTGATCTTGTTCGTGTATATACCAAACCCCGTGGCTTGCCCCCCGACTATTCCCAGCCCGTTGTGTTGCGTCGGGGAAAATGCTCCGTGGAAGACCTTTGTAACAATATCCACAAAGAGATCGCTAAACAGATGAAGTAGTGAGTACGTTTGGCCTCTTTTACGGTAGACCTGACAAATGTGCATGCACAGTGCAATTGTGTGGGGGGCAAGTGCCAAACATTCGCGAGGGCAAAAAGTAGGACTGGATCACATCCTTGAAGACGAAGACGGCGAGTCTCCCGTCCTTTTTTATTGTTAGATAGGTATCTGATCTGTCTCCGCACTAGTTGTTCATATTTCCAAGAAGTAACCGCCTTCGTGTACTTGTCAGAAATTTTATTGCACGTTACAACCAACGACTTAAAAAGTCTCCTATTTCTGAACCAATTGCTACATGAAAAGCTGCTCCTGTTTTCATGTTTTTGCGTTAGTTAGCATCATTGTGCATGCTAGCAGGTTCAAAGTACTTGTAATGATTTGCCGGAGACCTTGAAATTCTTATTCGGTATTATGTCAGTCCAGTTGCCTATAGCTTTCTTATTTTGGAACTGCGCCCAACCTGAAGCATGCAGACCTGGTTTCTGGACTTGCTAAAACGCAAACCATGGAATAAATTCATGCCACTGCTGAAAGTATCGGTGTCTAGCTTGTTCTGGTTCCCATCTGCTTTTTTTGTCACCGAATATTTCTACACTGTAAAGATCGTCACCGGATCGAGCATGCAGGTTCGCAATGAGTCTTTCAACGTTTCAAGCTCATGCACAGTTTTCATGATAATTTGGCGTTAGCTAGCCAACATTAAATCCAACATCGTCGCCGTGGAGGGATATTGTAATTTTTGATCGACGATCCATCCGCATGCAGTACCGGTGTACGAGAGGGGATATAGTAGCTTTGTGGTAGGATTTCTACTTTTGATAAGGATATGGTCACACATATCTATAACTGATTCCGCTTTTTTTCAAAAACAACAACATAGGTCTCCGGTAGATCCTAAATGTCTGCTGGTAAAGAGGATACTTGCAATGGAGGGTGACATTGTGAAAACGCTACCGCCGTATCCTGACAAAGAGGTACGTGTTCCGAAGGGACATGTTTGGGTCGAAGGTTCGTCCAACGTGATAGTACACCGGGTTTAATTGAATTCATTGTTATCAAATAGGTGACGAGACCTACCGTACAGATGACAGCAATCGATTCGGGCCTGTGAGTCCTCTAGGAGGCGGCTTTACAGTAACTTTCAAATAACACCTTAACACCATTTCCTCCCCTCAATAGGTTCCTTTAGCCCTCCTTCATTCGAAGTTGGTTTTCGTCATTTGGCCATTCACGCGCTATGGCCCCCTCCGTCAGCCTTCTATCCCTACTCCGAAGATTGACGTTCCACGGGGTTCAGCATGGCGTCGAGATATGGCTGCCGTTGAACGAGGAATGTGGCGGAGGTCTAGAGTGACTATATGTAAATAAGAATGATGGTACTTAAGCTTGTACACGTGCCACTGTTGCAAAGACGAACATTGTACTACTCTGATGATGGCTGATGACGATAGTAACGAACTGGTCAAGCATCTGGAGTTTCTGGTTGGTCTGTCAGACGATGATGAGCGGCTGTCAGATGATTGGGCAAGGTCTGTTGCAGTATTATGGTGAATATAATTTCTTGTGTTCATTATCTACAAAGTCGCCCAGAAAAAAAAAAACATGCCCTGAGGTCTCGCTATTCTCTTCCGGTTGCTAGTGAATCCTCATAAAAGATATGTCAGCATAGAACAAGAACAGAAACCTGCTGTTGAAGACGTGGAGGGGTCATGGGAGACGGTTCTAGATATATATCGCGTCAAAAAGATTCAGCGTCACCAGTCGACGTCGTTGGTTTCTTCCATTCTCTTGTGCGTGTCTTTGAATTCGGAACCGTTTTTTGATTGAAAGGATTGACCAATGCGCGTAGAAAACCCAATGGTGAATTGTTGATAGATCCGCTGCGCTCTACTCTGTCCTCTTCTCGCCCGAACGATGACATATCGGGTGAGTTGGTAGAGCTCTTCGGATTTGATGACATAGAGCTAGTCATGGAGATCCTCAACAATCGCGCAACCACGGTGGAAGAGGTGAGTTTGGACCAGAGTGATTTAAGTTGGCGCATGTTCGATATGTCCAAGCTCACAGACCTTGCAAATATCAATCCATCGGCAAGCAAGACAGAAAGAAGGGCTCGAGTCGATGGTAAGGCCAGCGAAAACGACGATTATTCTTGTGTAACCGACATTTCGTCAGACCTATCAGAGAGCTTGACTCCCGAGAGTGCTCGGAAACGAGTCGAGGAATCATTCCGAGAATATGCAGCCCGTCCTCTGTTCTCTGGAACTGCGGTTAGTGCTACTGTTTTCCTGTGGTTAAACCTACACTGACACTCGAAAAATGTAGCAAGCCCCAGCCGAAATTCTCCCACACGTCTACGCTTCGACATCAATGGTTCAAGGGAATATCTTGTCTCAATTTGGCACTAAGTATATGCTACCCTTGGGCACTACTCGGCATGATTACGAGGTAACACTGCAATAAAGCACTCTGAATTCTCTCTCAAATTTGCTTCAGGATTTCGAAGAAGTTATAATTCCGCCCGCGAGGTCTGTTCCTCCGCGTGAAACAGAACGACTTGTTCCCATTTCTGAGTTAGACCCACTGGCTAAGGGGTCATTCCCTGTCAGTATTCTGTTGCCAGCCTGGCTACATGTCATGCTGACTTTCTACAGGGGTATTCTTCTCTGAACAGAATACAGTCAATTGTATATCCAACTGCGTATGGATCTAGCGAAAACATGTTGATTTGCGGTTTGTCGTCCGTCGTTTTTTTTTGCGAAGAAAGACCTATCATTGAATTTACTAGCTCCGACCGGTGCTGTTAGTTCGGAACGTGCAATTCCATGTCATATTGCTTATGGTAATCATAGGGCAAAACCGATGTGGCCATGTTGTCTATTCTCCGGGTCATCGATCAACATCGGTCAACTAACATGATAAATGGTCCCTTGAGTTCTACAATTAACCGGGATGCCTTTAAAGTCATATACGTGTTAGCAATAATTCCAACTATGCCATTCAATACTATGCTTATGTTTATATTACCGCTAGTGCTCCGATGAAGGCATTAGCCTCTGAAATCGTTCGCAAGCTCGGGAAAAGATTGCAGTGGCTTTCTATACGAGTGAGGGAACTAACTGGTTGGCTTTCTTGTTGCTTTCACCGGAATCCATTCTGATTGGCTTTCAGGTGACATGCAATTAACAAAAAGCGAAATCGCCGAAACCCAGATTATTGTTACAACGCCAGAAAAATGGGATGTTGTCACTAGGAAGCCAAGCGGGGAAGGCGAACTTGCCTCTGTGAGTTCCTTTTCTCATGTTTAAGGTCAACCATTAATATTGATCGCGTAGAAACTGAAATTACTCATCATCGACGAAGTCCACTTGTTGAACGAAGACCGCGGGGCAGTCATTGAGACTATCGTTGCCCGGACACTGAGACAAGTACAAGCTATCCCCCAGTATATCTCGTTATCTCATTGTAATTTGATAACAGGTGGAATCAAGCCAATCAGTCATTCGAATCGTTGGCCTCAGTGCAACTCTCCCAAATTATATTGATGTTGCTGAATTCTTAAGGTTAGTCAGTTCAAAACTTAAGCTGCGCAAACTTAGACATACTTCTAGTGTTTCGCGCTACAAGGGCCTTTTTTACTTTGATTCATCATTTAGACCGATTCCTTTGCAGCAACACTTTATTGGTGTCAAAGGTAAACCAGGAAGCCCGCAGTCACGAAAGAACCTCGATCGTGTTACATTCCAAAAAGTTGCGGAGTTGGTGGCGCAAGGTCACCAAGTCATGGTGTTTGTCCACGCTCGAAGAGAAACGGTCAAGACTGCTATAGGTCTCAAGGAAAGTGCGCTGGCCGAAGGTTCTTTGGGAGACTTCAGTTGCGAAGAACACCCTCAGTGGTCTTTTTTCCGCAAAAGTGTCGGAGAGTCGCGAAATAAGGACATGAAGCTTCTTTTTGACAGCGGTTTTGGAATCCATCATGCGGGCATGTTACGATCTGACCGGAACATGATGGAAAGAATGTTCGAGGCAAGAGCAATCAAGGTGCTTCGTTCTTCTCTATTGTGTTTGGTCATGCTAACGCCAAAGAGTAGGTTTTATGTTGCACGGCAACTCTAGCCTGGGGGGTTAATTTGCCGGCTCACGCAGGTAGACTCTTCCATAATTCTAGATCATGACAGTGGCTGAATCGGCGAACAGTCATTATCAAAGGCACACAAGTATACGACAGCTCCAAGGGTGCCTTCGATAACCTCTCCGTTCTCGACGTCCTCCAAGTGTTCGGACGAGCCGGACGTCCCGGGCTTGAAACGAGTGGCGAGGGATACATATGTACTACTGAGGACAAACTAACTCACTATCTCGACGCAGTGACATCACAGGTATGTGGAATAGTGAAAGCACCTGAAGTTCTAGCTCATTTCTTATGTTTTGTAGAATCCGATTGAGTCCCAGTAAGTTATTGCACCTACTATTTCCCGGATATTGACGATCTACCACAGGTTCACGGGTGGAATGATCGACTCGCTCAACGCTGAGATATCTCTGGGTACCGTTGCAAGCACACGCGATGCTATGCAGTGGCTGGGTTACACGTACTTGTTCGTCCGGATGCGTAAAAACCCCCTTATCTACGGTCTGTACTATCTCAACGGGCGATTGTTTATCTGACCGCATTGTTAGGTATTTTACAGGAAGCCACAGGTGATGATCCGCAGCTAGGTAACAAACGCAATGAACTTGTCACCGTCGCTGCACGAAAGCTAGCTGAAACTCGGATGATCATCTTCGACGAAAAAAGTGGGGCTTTAACGATAACAGAACTTGGCAGAATTGCGGCGAAGTACTACATCAGGCACTCTTCGATCGAAATCTTCAACAAAGAATTTAGACCAAGAATGACAGAAGCCGATGTTTTGGCGATGGTGGCGATGAGCACTGAAGTAAGTTATTCAATAACCAATTGTGAGCAAGACTGACCAGCACCAAAGTTCGGTCAAATCCAAGTAAGGGAATCGGAGATAAAGGAACTAGAGCAAATGATGGAAGAAATTATACCATGTGCCGTCAAGGTCAGTTCGTGTCCTTCGAGTGTGAACTGTTGGCTGGCCTCACCGGTCCCAGATCACTTACTGATAGAACGTTTGGCATCTCGCTTAGGGTGGAACTGACACCAACCAGGGCAAAGTCAATATTTTACTACAGGGCTATATCTCTCGGCACCCCGTCGACGATTTTGCTTTGGTTTCGGACACGGCCTATGCTGCACAAAACGGCGGTCGCATCATGCGAGCCATTCTCGAGATTGCTATCAGTCGAAAATGGGCCAGCGCAACTGCGGTTCTCATGGGGTTGAGTAAAGCAATCGAGAAACGGCTATGGCCATTCGACCAGCCCTTGAAACAATTTGACCTCAAGGGAGACATTTTCTATGGGCTGGAGAGATGGGCGAACGATTGGACTGTGGCAGAACTGTCCTCACTGAGCGCCGAGGAACTTGGAAAACTTGTTCATCTAAATGACAAACATGGAACTGCCATTCTCAATGCGGCCAAACAGTTCCCGAATGCTCAACTGACGTACGATCTCCGACCTCTCAGTTTCGATATTCTGAAAATTGTAGTCCACGTCACTCGTGCTTTTACGTGGAACGCTAAAGTCCATGGATCGACTGAGCCCTTTTGGATTTGGGTGGAAGATCACGATGGCTTGACCATACTACAGCTAGCGCACCTCATCTTCCGCCAAACTTCCGACATGCTGCATGTCGAATTTGTAATTTCGATCCCTGACGGTCGTCCACCTCCTTCGGTGACCATCCGTTTTGTCTCCGAAGGATGGATGGGGGCCGAAGATGAGATTTCTGTTTCACTGGATTCTTTGATAATGCCAGCAATTTCCAACAGTCATACACCTCGTGTAGATGTGCCTTTCCTCCCACTTTCGGTGTTACGCGACCCTGCGGCCGAAAGTCTCTTTGCTGGACGTCTGCACAGTTTCAATGCTATACAAAGCCAAATTGCTTGGAGTCTCTTTCAAACGAAGTTACACACGTTGGTGTGTGCGCCTACTGGGAGCGGAAAATCAGTTATGGCTCAACTCCTCATTTGGTACGCACCATCAGCATCAGTTTAAATTTATTCTCACCACAATTTATCAGGATAACGCTGCTGCCATCTTCTAATGGTTGGGTACTTGTCATTACACCTCGGCGGAGTGTGGCAGCTGAGATGACCTCAGAACTAAGAGCTGTCGCTAGCGTCAGTGACGTGTCGATTGACTTCGCCACAAGTCAGACCGTCTTGAATTCGGTGAAGGGAAAAACCGTTCGTGTGGTCACTGCCGCGCATTGGCTTGAAGCTATCTCCCGGCGGAATACAAAGGCACCTTTTAGTACGCTGAGTCTTGTGGTCTGCGAAAATCTGGAACAATTGGATTCTGCGTACGAGTTAGGAGTGTCTCTGCTTAGACACGCCACACAATCATATCCGACACGATTTGTTGGCTTCGCTAGCTCACTTGATGATCCGACAGATGTCGCCGCCTGGCTCGACATTGACCCACGCAGCTTGCACAGTTTTCGGCCAACCGATCGTGATCAGCCATTGTCTACTTCCACTCAAACGTTCACAATTCCTCACTCTACCTCATTCTTCAAAGCGATGGCTAAGCCTGCTCATGCGGCGATCCAAGCCGCGCCTGTTGGGGAGTCTGCAATTGTCTTTGTCCCTTCACGCAGCCAGCTACAACCGGTGGCGTTGGACCTCATTACACAGCGTGCACTAGAGACGGAGATGGAAAAGAGTTATCTACCTAGTGTTGTCTCCAGAGCACACATAGAGGACTATTTGGTTCGATTTCGGGACCAAACACTTGTTGACTTTGTCTCCCTAGGAGTTGGATTTTTCCACGAAGGCATACAAAAGCCAGACCGGAATCTCATGCTCGAGCTGTATGCGGAAGGCATCATCCGTGTGCTTCTTGTTCCTCGAGATTCATGTTGGATTTTGCCAGTCAGAGCCGCTGTCGTAGTGGTCATGGGCACGCAGTATGTTCACGTGGAAGGCGAGGGATCAGAACGCCAGCTTCGCGACTACGGGATCACAGAACTGGTCCACATGCAAAATCGGGCAGTGCGGCATTCTGGAGCTGGTTCCTTCCATCTCTTCTGCCAAGCAGAGGCACAAGACACGTTTACTCGCTTTCTGAATGAGGGCCTTCCGTTAGAATCTCAGTTACTTGAAAAGCGGGACCTTGAGGTTTGGTATAGAGACCAGAGAAGTACTGACGGGATCTCGGACAAACAACAAGGTGTCGAAGCGTTATCATTCACCTTCCTTGCCCGTAGGATAGTCAGCAATCCCGCATATTACGATGCGTCTTCGGGTTCACGAGATGAGAGACTTTCACGAATCGTAGATCAATTAGAGCAGGTGGCAGAAACATAACTTAGCCGATAAACAAAACTGGTCTAATTGGGAAAGCGAGATTGCCAACTCCATCACTGTAGATATTTCTTCAGGCCTTGTAACCGTTCTCCTGCCTTGCGCAACGTGTCGAGGTCTTTGCAAAAAGCAAACCTTGCAAAGGACTCTCCCAAGTTCGCGTGTTCCTCACAGTAAAACTGTATCATGGATCAAATGTAGTTCCATATAAGTATCCGGGTGACTGACCTCGCTGACCGGGATCGAAGAAACACCGATCTCCAAGGCTATAAACCAACACGCTCTTGACAGAAAATCAGTGACTGATCAAATAACGAAGAGAACCGGGAAATGATGTACTTGAAGTCCCGTCCCCTCCCTTGGACGCTCGTTGGGAAAGGATAATCTTCTGGAAACTGGACGTTACTTATGTCCTAATTCAGGCCGGCTGTCAGCGCATTATGTGGATGTGGACTTATTTGCATTTTACCATCAGGGCGAAGTAAGTGCCTTCGGGGAAAGTATATTTTATGCCAAGTTTGTCGAAGGCGTCAATCAACACAGACCGCCTTTCTGCATATTCCTTGCGTGTTTGTTCAAAGTATTTGCGCTCGACAGCCTGCTCGAGACCGACCGCTGCGGCTTCCTGCAGAGGGGAGTTGGTACAGAAGACAATTCGTGTGGTTGCTGCAAGAGTAGGCGTAATTATTGAGGCCGGCCCGATGAGCCAACCTACACGCCATCCGGTAGCTGAGAATGCCTCTGCGATACGAGTAGCTATGTCAAATCAAATGACTTTTAAATTAGGATGTCAAACTTACTCCCCGCCGATCCAACAGTCACCGTGCGATCCCACATTCCAGGGAGGTTGGCTATGTGAAGGTGTTCTTTGCCCTCGAAAACCAGAAAATCGTACTATTATCGTATGAGTAATTTACCTGTGCCAACCGATTTTTGTTTGTACGCACAACTTCATCGGCCATAACAAGAAGGTTAAACTCTTCAGCCACAGCAGCGATGGTTTCGAGTTCCTTTCTTGTGAAGACTTTTCCCACTGGATTATGCGGTGTGTTAACGATAATCATCTTCGTACGGGGAGTGATGGCACGTCTTGTAATGTTATGCTCGGTTACTGAAGTCGGACTAATTCATATCATAGTGGCTTACCGGAGCTCATCGAAGTCGATGGTCCAGTCGTCACTGGTTGGTTTTCCCTGGTTTTCCTTGGGAGGATGCAGTGGCACATAAATAGGCTTGCCACCATTGAATGTCACGGAGGGCAGATATTGGTCAAAGAAAGGCTCAAACATGATGACTTCATCTCCTTGCTCTAAAAACGCAAGAAAGACAGAGTATTGTCCTACGAAAATATGCGATCAAAAAAATGGCAATGTCATTGCAGACAAGTCACGTCACCTGTATTTGCACCACTAGTGACGAGAATTTCTTTCTCCACATTGAGATCTCTTCCGAGTTGGGGACCGTAAAACTTCTTGATAGCTTCCCGAAGCCGAATACGACCCTTGGGATGAGAGTAATGGTTGGCGGCAACATTTTTCAGAGCTTCTTCAGCTGCCTCTCTGACCCACTGTGGTGGGCCGAAATTCATGTAACCTTGGCCAAGATTTATACAATCGGCAGGGAGATTGGCAGCACTACAGATAACTTCAACGATGAATGAAGGAGAAGAACATGATCTGAACACACTTGAAAATGGACCAGACATCTTCATTCAGTGCACGACCTTCTACCAATCGCGAAGAGAACGGTATAAGGGCCGTGCGATCCTTCTGCTGGCGAGAAACACCGTTTTCGGTGGACATGTAAGAGAAAAATCTACGAGTAAAAGTGACTGAGGTATAGCGACTGAAACCAAGTCTTATCATGAAAATTTTTGGCCCGGTTGGTACTTATACCAGTAATGAAATCACATGACAAGCGTGCCCTTGGACGATTTCTGACCGATTTTGACGATTTCATGCCATAAATCTTGTGAGGCAGTTACGTTCCATGGTTGGTACAATGCTATACATTTGTCCTTATACGACGAGGAATAAGTTGACGAATTCAAGTTCACCCCTGTCCGGCCTAAAGTCACATGATCCTGCTTGATAAGCAAGTGGTTTTTTTCTTAAAGTTAGCTCAAGCTCAAGTCTCAGTGGTAAAAATGAGTGCCAGCCCCGCTGCAGCGAGGTCCCATCTCGGGACAATCGAAGAGTAAGTTTCCCATATTTCATCGCTCTTTTCGTTAATTTTATGCTGCGTAGGTCTGGCTTATCTGACTTGTCAAGGCCATCTAGTGCAGAGTCATCTCCCTCTGATCAAGTAGGGTCGGGAGGCAGTCTCGATGGTTTGGAAGACGAGCAGTCGGATGATGACGAGGAATTTGTCTATCCAGGTGTAGCCGAAGAGCCTGTTCCCAGTGTCGAAGAGACGGCCACAACGATCGTTCCGGGCACCGCTCCAATTTTAATGGCGCGTTCATCTCCCACTCAGTTAGAGGCGCTATACGACGCGGCGTCTACAGGAGATCTTCCTCTTTTAAAACGGCTTTTTATGAGCGCTTTGGAAACAGGAGATGTGGAATCATTTTCTTTGGCAAATGACGCGTCGTCTCGTACAGGGTTTACCGCCTTGCACGCAGCTGCTAGTCGAGGACACCTTCATATCGTAAAATGGTGTATGTTTTTATTTCACTGCCACGTTTTTACTTTCTCATGGGTCCTTAGTGATCGAAGATTGCGGCGCTATGCCTGACCTAGAGGATAAAGAGGGCGAGGTTAGCGAGTCAGGTCAAGCGCCAAGAATGTTCTAAAATTTCTTGAGATAGACAGCGCTACACAAGGCGTCACTCCATGGGCATCTCTCCATTATTATGTACCTTCTTCCCAACAGGGCAGACATCCACGCGCGAGACGCAGATGGTTGGACAGCATTACACAATGCATGTTCAAAGGTAGTCTAGTTTGTCTTTGTGGGTGGTTCTGTTCACTCTCCTCGCTTTTACAGGGCTATTTGGATATTGTAAGATGGCTTTGTGAAAGTGGGGGTGCGGCCTCCGAATGGGAAGGCGTCGCTGGAATCGACAGGCGAAGCAAAGGTGGCTGGACACCCTTAAGTACATCACCGCCTTTTTGCAGCTTGTTCTTGACTTATTTGTTTCAACGACAGTGAATGCCGCGTCGAAAGGCCACTTACCTGTTGTGTTGTATCTATTGACGAAACAATCAGCCAATCCCCTTGTTAGGAACAACTGGGGTGAAACAGCTTACGATGCAGCATCGGCAGTATTCGAGGTTTGGATATGTGAGGTCAGTTTCAAGATGACGCTTGGACATAAACACTACTTATCCAATATAGGTTCTCCAAAGAGCTGAAGCCGACAAATGGCGAGATACCACCATTCCATACAATCCTTTAGCCGTACACACAACGGTTCCTCTTATTTTATATGAGAATCAACGGCTTGATACGCGACTGAAGACTCTCGCTGTATCGGGTGGTCGGCCCAAGTTTTCAGCCTCCGGGTTAGGTAAATCAGGGCGTCGGCCACCTTTTGAGTTAAAACTACCTCAAAACGACGGGAAAACTGGGACTGGGTTGATTGCGGCGTGGCGCAGTAATGTACAACTGCCTTTACGTGAAGATCCTTGGACTTTGCCGATGTCCGCATCAAATGACAGGCACGTCCCGGAAGGTGCTGAGAGGAGTCATTTTTGGCTGTAAGTTTTATCTTGTTACAGATTAACGATGACTAATTCTGGGCCTATGTTCAAGGTGTGATTGGACTCTCGACGTGACACATCCCGGTGTCGACGCGGAGGATGGCTGGCAACATGCTCATGACTTCAATGATCCTGATGACCAATGGACCGCTGAAAGACCTCCTCAGCTGGAGCGTGCGTTGACCGGGGGTGGTGTCGTCACTGGAATGGGCACTCAAGCATCCAGAAGCAGCAGCAGAGCTAGCTCGTCTTCATCCCTACATTCGGTGCGGTCACCTCAGACGTGGGTAAGGCGGCGGCGTTGGGTTCGTGTGATGCGTAGAAGGTTGGATATACCCCCGCTTCCTTTCCTTGAACCAGACGGCGCGATGTATCATCTAGCCATGGATGGGTCTCTTATTCCATATATAGATGAACATCAAGGCCAAGCGGAAGAAAGCGATGGTCAAGAGCTCGGATACATGCCATCCAGCCTCCTTTCCTCAGCTCAGGATTATGTCGCTCGTGCTCGATACCTTGTAGGCACTCAATCTCGCGATGACATTGACGGCGGGACTCTGTCCGCCGTTGATGCTCGACGTGCCATCGCGAAACTAGAACGTGCGACTATGGAGCTAAGGCAAGGGATTCTAAGTGAGCGTGCTTTATCTTGTCTTTATTCGTTCGGTATAATGATTTTCCGTAGAAGACGATGACACAGAGCGGAAAACGCAAGCTGAAGTTTTATTGAATGCATACAGTCGCGAACTAGGGCGAAGGAGACTCGCGGCTGGCGCACAGGGACTCCTCATATCTGGGGATGGTAAGTGTCACATGATCGTCTCCTCTTGTTGATCACTTAGGTCGTATCTAGATGATGATGATGATGATGCGATAGAGGATGACAATTCTGACAAAGAATTCCATTATCCTGGATCATCACCATTGGATATGAACCGACCAGAATCTAGAATGTCCAGCTCTACAGAACATTTCAACTGGCCAAGTACATCTCGAGGCCCCACGGATTTAACTCCTCAGCTATCGCAAGCACCGGAATTTCGCGTACCCACTCATGAAGCTCCTCAGAAGGTGCTTACACCAAGGTGGACGCCGCCCACGCCACACCAAGTTCATGCTCAGTGGGAAAGGGATGAAGCGGTACCCGAATGTCGAGACTGTCAACGTAGATTCAATTTCCTTAATCGCCGAGTGCGTCGTTATTTCCTCTTCGACATTAAAGATTGTACTTACGTGTACTGATGATCCGTAATAGCACGTGAGTGTTAAAATCAATGGTTTTGTGGACAATTTGTAACATAATTGACAGCATTGTCGTCGATGTGGCCGTATATTTTGCGACCGTTGTTCGTCGTACAGGGCGCGCCTTGATCCTTCTGATATAGTGCAGGACCCTTCATTTCCCCTAGGTCCATATTCCGCATCGTCAAGTTCCCAGCGTGTATGCCTATCTTGCCATGACGAGGTAGATGCGAATGTACCTACTTCATTACAAGGAGCCAGAACGCCCTCCATGGAGCGCATTGTCATTGACGAAGAGAGGCTAACAGCCAACAGTAATATCTCAAGGCGGCAGTCCAGCTCGCAGCTTAGCGATCTTGCGGAGTACGTGATATACTATGAAGTCTCAATTTATGACCGTGACGCCTTTAATAGTTGCCCCGTCTGTAATCGGGATCTCGGGGACGTTGGTTCTCCTTCGGAACAGGAATCACACGTCAGGAACTGCTTAGAAGGAGGCTCAGGGACACTCCAAGCTGCCAAATATCTGGTCTATAAGCTCCCAGCGGAGAGTATTCTTATTGGGGTAGAATGTCTGTACTAGATTCGTCTCATCGGTGTATCGACCTAACTATTCACTTGCCAGGTGTCATCTGCTTGGAAGAATTCGCGAAAGGTAACGTTGCAAAGCATCTGAGTACTGATAGGCTTGATAATAATATTCTTCTAGGCTCGCTTGTAGCTCGCCTCAGTTGTTTGTGTAGCTTTCACAGCACTTGTCTCTCTTCCTGGCTACAGCGTGGAAGAAGCTGCCCAGTTCATGCTCGATGATGGAGCTTAATCTCCCGACCCTCGTTGTTTTCCTGCTCTCGTTTTCGCAAAGTTGTGTTACATATATTATGTTGGATAAACAATTTAAACCATGAATAACCTAGTCCCATTCGTGTGATGGGTTGGAGTGAAATCTCCTATCGATTCGGATTATGTCCGTCCAATACTCGTCATCGGGTTGTACAATATTCTGCCCTTTCACCCCGTCATCTTGATCATCTTCAAACCAGGTTGCAGGATCGTCGTCGTCGTCGTCGTCATCGTCTTCGAGATCCGATTCAGTTGGCTTTTGGTTCCTATCATGATCCATTGAGTGAGTTTGACGTATGAGGCATCAGACGGAAGTGACTCGCATAAAAGCCCAAATACGAGCCTCCTTTTCCTGCCTTGTTTCACCCTTGACAGGTAATCCCAAACGTTTCCTCTTCTCTGCAATGTGTCTCTGCCTTTCCAGGTCCAGTGCGTGAGCTCGTTGTTCCAGTTCGATTGCTTCCTGAAAACTGAGGGTCTCTAGATTTGTCTTTCCATTTGTAGGAGCCTTGAAGACAAGAAGATGAGCTTGATAACATTCAGAAAGTAGACACACACAAATCTGGACAGTGCCTTCCTTTTAGCTTCTAAAGTCCGAGAGACTGGGGGCTCAATCGGTTGATCAACATTCATGTCCTCTTCACCGCTGATCTTTGTGCGTTTGAGCCCAATCTGGATACTTTCCATTCCGACCAGTTCGATTAAGCGAGCCTCGATGGCGGCTTGCTCTGCTGAAATTCTTTGGGCATAAGTTGAAGTAGAAGCTGTACTAAAAATGAGATATAAGTGCGTATAATGATGAGATAGAATGCGATGCATACGGAGATGCTAGAATCCTTGCATTTCGATCATAGAGATCCTGCAACTCACGAACCGTTAATTGCTCTACGGGACGTTGTTTAGGCTTTGGGGAAGCCCTAAAACCTGGGGGGATCTTAGACTTCTGGTATGGCATTGGAGATTCGGATTGAAAGGACATGGCTTTTATAAACACTCGAAACAATGAACGAATAGGATATTGTTTTGAAAAGGACTTTTGGCCAAGTGTTACAAATTTGGTAATATTCTAACAATTACAAGGTGTCTTACATGAACATGTCTCCCTTAGAAAAAAATAAAATTTAGCATACTTAATATTTCATATCAATAAAGGTCTTACCACTCCCGGTGGCATGAATTCATCATTATCAGGTCCATGCATATTACCTCCTCCAGGAAGTCCACCCCTTCCCCTCCCTCTTCTGAACCCAGGGAATGGCCCAATATTTGGTCCTACAGGGTCAAACCTTGCTCCCGGAGGCGCTCCCATAGGCGGAAGAAACCCATCCCCACCCCAAGGCCCCCGATCTGCATCCTGGCGATTCCTTGTGCCAAAAATAGGATGGTTGGGTCCAACGAACATACCGTTTTCATCATTATCAGGGAACAGAGATGGCGGTCTGAATAGATTCGCGGGGAAAGGATCAAGGTCTTGTCGTCCAATTTCGAGAGGATTATCAGGCTGGAAATGCGATGGAATACGGTATGGATGACCACCTGTGGCATAAGGAGGAGCTTCGGGCCGCGGACGGGCAGGAGGTGGGTTGGCAGGAACACTAGACGAGGCATCAATAGATTCTTCACTATAACCGTCCTTACGGAGACCAGGAATAAGTTTTTGAATTATCTGTGATTTAAGCTGGGACAGTAGGTCGGCAACGCGGTTGGAGGATATGAATCCGTGAACCAGAGGCGCCCCATCGGATGAAGTGATATCATGAGGGTAGAAAGAAGGAGAAGCAAAGTCGTTTGTCGAAATATCCAATGAGGCCGTTTTGTCGCTCTTGGAAGGTAGTCAGAAAAAGGGGCTCGTTCAAAATCAAGTACGGACGTACCTCATTAGCAATGGCATTGATAAGTGTACGACTACCAAGTTTTACTATTTTGACAACAAATTCAAGACTGCTCTGGTCATGTCTGTACCTGAAGGTGTAGTTTCCTGGACCGTGCTTGTTCCATTCATCAGGTAGGACATTATCAACGATCTGACGAGCAGGAGCCGTGTCATCTACGGCAACGAGACGAAATGACAAGGCAGACATCGCCGAGTGCAAGAGTGCAGCAATGCCATCCTGGATGGATTCCAATTTTTTTGACTCTGGGGAAAGCAAAGAGGGTAATAAAGAAATAATTGCGGATGGGTCCAAGACGTTCAGGCTCATGGCAGGTGGCTGTAGGCTAGACCAAATAGAGTCAAATAACTCCTTCGACTCGTCTGCCACCATGGTCCGTAGGGATAGATCCTTTTCACCAGAGGCTTCAAACAAACGGGTAAGACCATCTCATCGTTCTTCACCTCGGTCTCCGTCGCCAACTAGGCGCACTACCCAAAGGCCCAGTAATAGATCAAGGTACGACGAAGATAGAGACAGGGACAGAGACAGAGACAGAGAAAGAGAAAGAGAAAGGGACAGAGAACGGGACAGAGATAGACCGAGGGACCGAGATCGCTATCGCGACGACAGATATCGCGACGAAAGACGAAGGGATACCCATAGGGATGATAGACGGGAAGACCGGCATCGTTCTCGTTCACGAGAGCGCAGGCAGCCACTAACCCCTCCTAAAGCACAGCCTCAGTCGGAAGTCAATCAAACTCCACCTCCGGAAGACGAAAAGTTGAAAGCCAAACGGGCGAAACTTGAGGCATGGAAGAAAGAGCGGGAAGCCAAGAAAGCTCTCGATGAAGCCAAAGCCAAAGCCATGGCATTGGCCGGAAAATCAGTGCCAGGTGAGTACATCTCAACATATTTCAGTACGGCGTGATTTCACACCACTTGATCCAATGCCCCTCCTTCAGCGCCTACGACTTCGGGAACAAAACCCACTGGCCAGCTTAATCGTGCCGCCCTCAGTGGTCTGGGTCTTAAAGGTCTTCCATTAAAGCCTGAATTCACAAAAGTCACTAAAGTAACCACTGGCGCCGCGATGGATGACGACGTGGAAACAAAGCGAAAGTTGGAAACACTAGGCGATATGCCTGCCGTCGACATGACAATGGCAGAAGGAGAAGCTAGCGTCGGTGACCTGGAAGTGGACGATGATGATGAGGAGGCAAACAGAATGGACCAGGCCTTAAAAACAAAAGAAAAGGACGCCATGGAGGTGGACGAGGAAGGTCCGGATCCTCTGGACGCCTTTATGAGTGGGATCAAAGAAGAAGTGAAAAAAGTCAACTTAGAAGATATGAAGAAGATAGTAGGCGCCCCCGGAGGTCGCTCTCGCATACGCCTTGATGAACGGATGGTCGAAGACGGCATGCAGGACACAACTGTTACAGTTGTTGCGGACGAATTGGATACCACTGATCTCAACCCCGAAGATATCCTTGCCTTAGCGGCCAAAAAGGCAAAGAAGAAAGAATTGGCAGCTGTAGATCACTCTCGCGTCAAGTACGAATTTTTCCGCAAGGAATTCTATGTCCCTCCCCCGGACGTTGTAGCTATGACCGACGAAGAAGCTGATTTGCTCAGGCTTGAGTTGGATAGCATTAAGATACGCGGAGTTGACTGCCCAAGGCCAGTAACAAAATGGAGCCATTATGGTCTCCCGGCTAATTGGTATGTTTCTTGTGTTTCCTCCAGCTTCTACCTCATGTTTACCATTATTGTGTCAGTCTGGATGTTATCAAACGACTCAATTACACGGCACCAACTTCTATTCAGGCACAGGCAATTCCCGCTATAATGTCTGGTCGAGACGTCATTGGCGTTGCCAAAACAGGATCCGGAAAAACTATCGCGTTCCTGCTACCACTCTTTCGGCACATCAAAGACCAACGCCCCCTAGAGCAGATGGAAGGACCCATTGCAATTGTTATGACTCCCACTCGTGAACTGGCCGTTCAGATACACCGAGAATGCAAACCATTCTTGCGGGTGATGAATCTGAGGGTGAGCCTCCCCGCAACAATTATTCTATTGTTAACGATATGTATTTGTTACAAGGCCGTTTGCGCATACGGAGGTTCGCCGATCAAGGACCAGATTGCCGAGCTAAAGAAAGGGGCAGAGATCATTGTTTGCACCCCGGGACGCATGATTGATTTATTGACTGCCAACTCAGGTCGCGTTACAAATTTGAAGCGCGTCACCTACGTTGTTCTCGATGAAGCGGACCGCATGTTTGACATGGGCTTCGAACCGCAAGTCATGAAAATTGTCAACAATATTAGGCCTGACCGTCAGACTGTCTTGTTTTCGGCGACATTTCCTAAACAGATGGATTCTCTCGCCAGAAAGATTTTGCACAAACCTCTTGAGATCACAGTTGGAGGACGATCTGTGGTCGCTGCAGAAATCGAACAGATTGTCGAAGTGCGTCCTGAGGATACCAAATTTAATCGTCTTCTGGAGATCCTTGGTCAAATGTACAACGAGGATCCCGAGTGTCGAACCTTGACCTTTGTTGATAGGCAGGAAGCGGCCGACAATCTTCTGCGCGAGCTTATGCGCAAAGGTTACCTGTGCATGTCTTTGCATGGGGGTAAGGACCAAGTTGATCGAGACTCAACAATTGCAGACTTCAAGGCTGGCGTGGTTCCTATTGTTATTGCCACCTCCGTCGCTGCCCGAGGCTTGGATGTCAAACAGCTGAAACTTGTAATCAACTATGATGCGCCCAATCATATGGAGGACTATGTTCATCGAGCAGGTCGGACTGGTAGGGCCGGAAACAAGGGGACATGTGTAACGTTCATCACGCCTGAGCAGGATAGGTATTCAGTAGATATATACCGAGCTTTGAAAGCCAGTAATGCTACTGTCCCGAAGGAGCTCGAGGAGTTGGCCAACGGTGGGTGCTCGTTTCATTGCCAACTATATCGTTAACGTGTAATGAAGGGTTTCTCGACAAGCTTAAAACTGGCAAAGCCCAGGCCGCAGGTTCGGGTTTCGGCGGCAAAGGCCTCGACCGCCTTGACAAGGAGCGAGATGCCAAGGAGAAAGCGGAACGTAAGGCTTATGGGGAGCCTGGGATTGGCGACGAGGAAAAGGCGATTACAGAGGAGGTTGTCAAAGCCAACACCGGCAGCAACGATGATATGACCTTTGGCAATTTCAAAGTCGAAATTAAACGTGGGCCGGCACCAGATTCATCCAAGGGTCTCCTCGGCGTTGCTGGAGCTGCCGCAGCTGCACGCCGACTTGCTCAGGCAAAAGAGGAGGAGAAGATACAGTCGTCTATTCGCGCAGCAGAAGAAGCTGCTGCGCGTGCTGGCAAGGACTCGGCCGCCCACAAACAGGCCCTCAGTGTCGTGGCAAAGCTGAATGCCCAGATGAGAGCATCGAAGCTTGTGTTACAATCACAGTTACAATTGGAAGAAAGCACAGGGCGAAAAGCAAACCCCGACTCGACCGATTTCCACGCAATAATACCGATCAACGATTATCCGCAGAAGGCAAGATGGCGAGTCACAAACAAGGAGACGATGGTGCAGGTGAGGCTGTCGTTGATCGCTGTATAGAACATGGAATTAATGGATGATGTGAAAGTTAATCGATATGACTGGTGCCTCGGTTACGAACAAAGGTGAGGAGAGAACGAGCTTTGCAGGCCCTAATGGCTGATTACGTATGACCAGGGATATATTACGAGCAAGGGAAGGAGCCCCCACCTGAAGGACCTCCAAAGTTACATTTACTCATCGAGTCTAACGAAGAGTTCAGGGTGCGTGAAAATGAATTTTGTTATTCGCACGCGGCTCAAGTATTTCCCATGATGCTTGCAGGTTGAGCAGGCTGTTCGGGAGATTAAACGGTTGTTGATTGAAGCTTCGGCTGCAGCATTGCAAGCGGAAATGCGTAATCCCACCGCAACATCGGGACGATATAGCGTCCTGTAGAATATACTTACGGCGAAATAATTTGTCTGATTGAAAAATGCACTGTAACGTATGGTCTCACGGATCATCGGGCTCTAAGTGGTCAGCCAAAATTATATCATGTAGTTGTTTCTCGTCACACCTATATCATCACTTCCGACGCTGACCACTTGTTCGGATCACCTGTCAAGTCTTGCACTCCCCACCTATAAATTCAGGTAAAGCAAGTATGATACGCCCGCCCTTTCCCCTCCAATGGCTGACCTCGATGTCCCACAGGCTCGCCCATTAACGGCCTCAACGACCCACACTCACGTCCAAGACAATAGCTCGCAACCTCAGGAAGGCAAGTCTCTTGACAAAAATGAAATAGAACTTGACACTGCCGGCGGCGACGACGACGACTGGGAAACTGATCCAATCAATGCCCGCAATTGGTCTTTCCGTAGAAAATGGACCGCTACCGCAATTGTATGACCTCTCTAGTTCCTTCCTACTCATATGATAGACTGCATTATTAGGTTTCGCTCTACTCTTTCATTAGTCCTTTGGCAAGTTCTATGATGGGCCCCGGCTTGCCCGATTTTGCCATCAAATATAATATCGCCAGTCCCACCATCCTCGCGTTGACATTGTCCATTTTCCTTCTGTCATTTGCTTTGGGTCCACTCGTCTTTGGTCAGCAGACCTCTCCGATAATATTATGATATGATGTTCATACCTCCCTCTTTCGTGCAGCCCCCCTCTCTGAAATGTATGGCCGCACATGGGTATATACGGCCACATTGATCGTCATGCCGTCCACTAACAATGTCACAGGTCCTACACATATCGAACTTACTGTTCTTGGCAGTGAATATCGGTTGTGCATTTGCACCCAGCGCAGGTGCTTTAATCGGGTTTCGCTTTTTGTGTACGCTCCTTGTTTGGTCACTTGGTAACGGTTACTGACCAAACGGGTAAGCCGGACTCTTTGGTAGTACCCCCATTGCCTGCGGAGGAGGCTCCATAAGTGACCTTGTGCGTACGTATCGGCTACCTCGGAATTGTTTCTAATAACGAAACGGTAGTTTTCTGAACGGGACAGAGCATCGGCGATGGCAGTTTATACCCTTGGCCCTCTTATGGGTTTGTTTACACAGTGTTTTATTTGACATGTCTGATATTTATTGCTCTGTAGGACCTGTGATTGGTCCGATTGCGGGAGGATTCATTGCGCAGTCCATCGGGATTAAATGGGTGTTCATCATCATTACCTGTTTAAGCGGTGTCGCTGCTGCAATAGGGATTCCACTTTTATCAGAAACATACGCCCCTGTCCTTCGCGCACGAAAAGCCAAGAAGTCTCAAGATTTCGAGCAAGCCAATCGCGCTGTTGTCTCGGATGACCGAGGGGACATACTGCACTATCTGTGGGTGAACCTTAGTCGCCCGGTTATCCTCCTCACTCGAAGCTTCATGTGCTTCATCTTGAGTCTTTATATGGCATTGTCAGTCACTCCCTGATCTTTCGTGTTATAGCTTACGAACTTTCAAAAAATAGTGTCTATGGTCAGTTTCTTGTACTATAATCACGGTCGAGAATGAAGACTCACTGTTTTGTAAGGCATCTATTATTTGATGTTCACCACTTTTGCCCGTTAGTGATGCGTCCCTACTATGATTGTAACTCTGTTCATTTTTGTTCTCTTTAGGCTTCTTTGGCGACACCTATGGATTCGGGCCGGGAATAGGTGGTCTTTGTTACCTCGGTTTAGGTGTTGGCTTCGTATTGGCCACTGTCTTCGGAGCACGATTTGCAGACCAGATTTATGCCGCAGTAAGTATTACTCTTTCTGTATAATTATTCTTACTAGACATTATAATTCCCTAGCTAGCAGCGAAGAATGGTGGTAAAGGCAAGCCAGAGATGCGTGTCCCGGCTCTGATCTTTGGATCGTTTTTTATTCCTGTCGGTGTGCTGTACGTTTTCTTCAAGTATCTCTCATCTATATACTGGCTAATTTTATTTAGTTGGTATGGCTGGTCTGCGCAAGCTAAAATTCATTGGATTATGCCTATTATTGGCACTGGGATCTTTGGTTTCGGGCTCTTGACGATATTGTGTGTCAAGATATGCTTCTATTGTTGTCTGACTTATTTGTTCTTTCAGCCTTCCTATACAACTCTATCTTGTGGATGCTTTCACATACGCAGCCAGTGCATTGGCAGCCGCAGCAGTACGTATACTTTATTGGATCAATGAACTAACAGACTAATACGATACTTACTATTGTGAAACAGGTGCTCAGGTCGATATTGGGATTCGCTTTCCCACTATTTGGGGAGCAGATGTTCAATAAGCTCGGTTTCGGTGGTGGCAATTCATTACTTGCTGGAGTTGCTTTGGTGCTAGGTATCCCTGCCCCCATTTGGATCTATTACAACGGCGAGCGTATGCGACAAAATAGTCGTTACACTCGCTCATAACAATTTCGATGAGCTCATTATTATGGACTGCAACCGTATACATAGAGCATTACAGTGTAACGCAAGCGTATGTATATTTATGAAATTGAATGACGTAAAATTCACTCTGTAGGTCATCACTGTCTTTTTGCCATCATGATTTCGCGCAGGAAATAGGTTACGGATCCGAAATCCATTAGCAGATTTGCTTGGTCGCTTAAGGGTGAAATTGGGCAAATTTGTTCATTCAAAGGACATTATGTAGCCACTGGTCGTTCCATTTGAAGTCCTTCGGTTTAGGTATTATCCGACTGTCTTGGACAGGAGCCTGACGATGATCACAAAGGACTCAGACAGCGTATTTTCTAGAACTTGTCGAACCTGTGGCTCATCGGAGAGAAGGAGGGGAGATCTGACATATTCTACCCAGTCATCACCAAGAACAAAGTGTATACACTCGAGGGTGTAGGGGAGGTTCGCAAGATAAAGTCAAAGTGTTTCAACGCTCACTGCTGCATCGTATTAATACAGACATTGAACGCGATGGTACCAATTTGTGGTCTGATCTATGGTATTATTATTACTCCTGTAGTCTCCCGCCACCATCACTCATATTCACCTAATTCACCTAATTATACCGACCCCGAAATTTACCACCGAGTTTGCTCACGACAAACTTTCCGGACCACATTCCAAGTACATATGATCCACCTCAGAGAAATCGGCTGTAACTGTTGCCAGAGCGAACGAACCTTATATCACATTCTTGTGTGGCTGGAGGAGACCAGTCGGCAGTGCACGGCATCGTTTGCTCGTTATCTGTCTTGTGCTCAGCGACGAGTGGAAGGTGGATCAGGACTTAATTAATATATAAGAGAAGGTGCATTATTTTTCCTTATGCCTATTGTACATTTCTCGTCTTACAAGAAAACAGGCCTGAAAGAGCTGCCTGGGTCGTAAATTTCCCAATTGGGTATGTCAATTATATTTCCAACGACTTGCTCATTTTCGGTTGAAGTTTATTTGCTTCTATCCAGATTGCTTGTATCGGATCCTCACTGGGCCTCAGCTGTGCAGCATTGCAAGCAGAAATACGTAATCCCATCGCGACATCGGTCGATATAGGTCCTGCAGAACATATTTGCGGTGGAATGGTTTATCTGATTGAAAAAATGCACCTGTAGCGTGTGGTCCCACGGATCATCGGACTGTGAGTGATCAGCCAAAATGAGTTCTTTCTCGTCATACCTGTATCATAACCCCCTCCGATGTCATCACGTGCTCGGCCTACCGTGACTTTTCAGTCTTGGACTCCCACCTATAAATTCAGGTAAAGCAAGTATGATACACCCGCCCCTTTCCCCTCCAATGACTGACCTCGGTGTCCCACAGGCTCGCCCATTAACGGCCTCAACGACCCACACTCACGTCCAAGACAATAGCTCGCAACCTCCTCAGGAAGGCAAGTCTCTTGACAAAAATGAAATAGAAATTAATGCCGGCGGCGACGACGACTGGGAAACTGATCCAATCAATGCCCGCAATTGGTCTTTCCGTAGAAAATGGACCGCTACCGCAATTGTATGACCTCTCTAGTTCCTTCCTACTCATATGATAGACTGCATTATTAGGTTTCGCTCTACACTTTTGTTAGTCCTTTGGCAAGTTCTATGATGGCTCCCGGCTTGCCCGATTTTGCCATCAAATATAATATCACCAGTCCCACCATCCTCGCGTTGACATTGTCCATTTTCCTTCTGACATTTTCTTTGGGTCCGCTCGTCCTTGGTCAGCAGACCTCTCCGATAATATATGATATGATGTTCATACCTCCCTTTTTTCGTTCAGGACCTCTCTCTGAAATGTATGGCCGCACATGGGTATGTACGGTCACATCGAGCGTCATGCCGTCCACTAACAATGTCACAGGTCCTACACATATCGAACTTACTGTTCTTGACCACGAATATTGGTTGTGCATTTGCACCCACCGCAGGTGCTTTAATTGGTTTTCGCCTTTTGGGTTTGCTCGTTGTTTGGTCACTTGGTAACGATTACTGACCAAACCTCTAAGCCGGACTCTTTGGTAGTACCCCCATTGCCTGCGGAGGAGGCTCCATAAGTGACCTTGTGCGTACGTATCGGCTACCTCGGAATTGTTTCTAATAACGAAACGGTAGTTTTCTGAACGGGACAGAGCATCGGCGATGGCAGTTTATACCCTTGGCCCTCTTATGGGTTTGTTTACACAGTGTTTTATTTGACATGTCTGATATTTATTGCTCTGTAGGACCTGTGATTGGTCCGATTGCGGGAGGATTCATTGCGCAGTCCATCGGGATTAAATGGGTGTTCATCATCATTACCTGTTTAAGCGGTGTCGCTGCTGCAATAGGGATTCCACTTTTATCAGAAACATACGCCCCTGTCCTTCGCGCACGAAAAGCCAAGAAGTCTCAAGATTTCGAGCAAGCCAATCGCGCTGTTGTCTCGGATGACCGAGGGGACATACTGCACTATCTGTGGGTGAACCTTAGTCGGCCGGTTATCCTCCTCACTCGAAGCTTCATGTGCTTCATCTTGAGTCTTTATATGGCATTGTCAGTCACTCCCTGATTTTTCGTGTTGTTATAGCTTACGAATTCTTAAAAATTAGCGTCAATGGTCAGTTTCTTGTACTATAATCACGGTCGAGAATGAAGACTCACTGTTTTGTAAGGCATCTATTATTTGACGTTCACCACTTTTGCCCGTTAGTGATGCGTCCTCCCTACTATGATTGTAACTCTGTTCATTTTTGTTCCCTTTAGGCTTCTTTGGTGATACCTATGGATTCGGGCCGGGAATAGGTGGTCTTTGTTACCTCGGTTTAGGTGTTGGCTTCGTATTGGCCACTGTCTTCGGAGCACGATTTGCAGACCAGGTTTATGCCGCAGTAAGTATTACTCTTTTTGTATGATTATTCTTACTAGGCATTATAATTCCTTAGCTGGCAGCGAAGAACGGTGGTAAAGGCAAGCCAGAGATGCGTGTCCCGGCTCTGATCTTTGGATCGTTTTTTGTTCCTGTCGGCGTGCTGTTCGTTGTCAGTATTTTTCATTTATGTGCTTGCTAATTTTATTTAGTTGGTATGGCTGGTCTGCGCAAGCTAAACTTCACTGGATTATGCCTATTATTGGCACTGGTATCTTCGGTTTTGGGTTCATGACGACATTGTGTGTTATGATGTGCTTCTATAGTATTGTTGTCTGACTTATTTGTTCTCTCAGCCTTCCTATACAACTCTATCTCGTGGATGCTTTCACGTACGCAGCCAGTGCATTGGCAGCCGCAGCAGTACGTCGTATACTTAGGATCAATGAACTAACAGACTAATACGATACTTACTATTGTGAACAGGTGTTCAGGTCAATGTTGGGATTCGCTTTTCCACTATTCGGGGAGCAGATGTTCAATAAGCTCGGTTTCGGTGGTGGCAATTCATTACTTGCTGGAGTTGCTTTGGTGCTAGGTATCCCTGCCCCCATTTGGATCTATTACAACGGCGAGCGTATGCGACAAAATAGTCGTTATACTCGCCCATGACAACCTCGATACCATGGAGTTTATTACTGCGAACTATGTATGCATAGAACATTCGGATACATGACTCTGTAACGCAAACAAAGTATACGTACTTGATGTATGAAACGAATTGTAGCTTAAACCTGTCGTCACTACTTAGTATTATCCAAATTGATTGTTTTTAGGGGTTGTAACGGTTGCCAGAGCACTTTATATCAATTCCTGTGTGGCCAGAGGGGAATAGTGGCCCGGCGTACGGCATCGCTTATCTGTAATTGTACTCAGCGACGGTCACGTGTGAACAACGAAAGACGCGATATTCATACTCAGGTTCCCTCAAATTCCCTCCTCCACGCCATCGAACACTCCGTCATGGTATAGAAAACGCACCCGTTCATACGCTTATATCAGAAACGTATTCCTTGTCGTACGTTTCCAAAAAGAGGTAGAAAGTCTAGGTCCTTCACAACCCTGACAGTCACGATCAAACCTTCGAACCGAAGGCTTTCTCCATATGTATATTCTTGTCATCTCAGAACAGTCAATAATTCGGCAGCTGGATTCGGTGCCCGCATATGCCAGAGACTGTCGAAACTTGGTAGGTTTTTAATTCTTGTCAAGGACTATTTGCGTAGGTACTGAATGGAAAAGTTATAATATCATATTTTCAAGAGGATATTTTAGAGTGATTTTCGCGTCTATCATCCCAGTTAAGATTGGAAATATTCCCACGTGCCGACGCATCTTTGAACCTAGAAGCTCGGTTATTATGTGTGTGGATACGACTAGCCCAGTGCCAACTCTTGTCGTCCTAGAAAATGTCTGACAGTGGGCCAACAACTCGCTCTTTCACAGCGTCGTCTGTCACTCACCTCGTTTCAGACGGTGGAATGCCGGCGGTACAGCCTTCAGCACGGACTTATCCACCCAAGAACGAGCAAGAACTCGAAGCCATTCAAGATGATTGGGAACATGATCCTATCAATGCTCGCAATTGGTCTTCCGGAAGAAAGTGGACTGCTACGGCAATTGTACGCCCTCTCCATGTTATTTCCTATTCATATGATAGAATGCATTATCAGGTTTCGCTCTACACTTTCGTCAGTCCCTTGGCAAGTTCTATGATGGCTCCTGGCTTGCCCGATTTTGCCGTCAGATATAACATCACCAACCCCACCGTCCTTGCACTGACTCTGTCAATTTTCCTCTTTTCATTTGCCTTGGGTCCACTCGTCTTCGGTGAGCCGCACAGATACCGTATGTGGCATGATGTTGATGCCGCAATTTTTTTTTTTGTTCAGGACCTCTTTCTGAAATGTATGGTCGCACATGGGTACATTCTCGCCATATCAGACGTTGTACGATTCACTAACAATGCCGTAGGTCCTCCATATAGCAATTTTATTATTTCTGGCCATGAATATCGGTTGTGCGTTCTCGCCTAACGTAGGCGCTTTGATCGGTTTTCGATTTTTGGGTACGTCTTATGTTTAGTCATTCATAGCCAAACTGACCAACAAACGTTTAAGCTGGACTTTTTGGCAGTGCTCCTATTGCTTGCGGAGGAGGCTCCATTGGCGATCTTGTGCGTACGTTATTATTACTGTCTTGAACCTGATCCGATGCGGCTTTCAGTTCTCCGAACGAGACAGAGCTTCAGCAATGGCAGTTTACACCCTCGGCCCCCTCATTGGTTCGTTCGTAGATATGTTTTCGTTAACCGTCTAATGTCTTTCTGTAGGACCTGTAATTGGTCCAATCGCAGGAGGATTTATCGCACAGTCCATTGGGACTAAATGGGTGTTCATCGTCATTGCTTGTTTGTCTGGTTTTGCTGCTGCAATAGGCATTCCTATCATGTCGGAAACATATGCACCTATCCTTCGCGCGCGAAAAGCCAAAAAGTCCCAACAGGCTAACCATGTGTTCTTGCCTGACCAAGGAAATAAGTTGTCATTCCTCTGGCTGAACCTCAGTCGGCCTGCTATTCTACTCGCTCAAAGTTTCATATGCTTTATATTGAGTCTCTATATGGCCTTGTGAGTCACTATCCAAGTTCTCTCGATTACAAGCTACTAACGTGCTTCTAGTATATTTGGTGAGTGTCTTGCATTCAATCGTCCGCAGGGGCCTTAATGTTTCGGAAGGCATCTACTATTTGATGTTCACCACGTTTGCCCGTTAGTGATGCATCCCTTCACCCCCATGTTATATTCATTTCGCTCCCCTCAGGCTTCTTTAGCGAAACGTATGGATTCGGAGCAGGAGTGGGTGGTCTTTGTTACCTCGGTTTAGGCGTCGGCTTCTTGTTGGCGACTTTCTTCGGAGCACGATTCGCAGACCAGATGTATGCCGCAGTAAGTATGGCGCTTTCTGTATAATTATTCTTACTAGAAATTATAATTCCTTAGCTGGCAGCGAAGAATGGTGGTAAAGGCAAGCCAGAGATGCGCATCCCGGCTCTGATCTTTGGATCGTTTTTTATTCCCGTCGGCGTTCTGTACGTTTTCATAGAGTATTTTTTATTTATATGCTTGCTAATTTTATTTAGTTGGTATGGCTGGTCTGCGCAAGCTAAACTTCACTGGATTATGCCTATTATTGGCACTGGGATCTTCGGTTTCGGGCTCATGACGACATTGTGTGTTATGATATGCTTCCACAGCATTATTGTTATCTGACTTATTTGTTTTCTCAGCCTTCCTATACAGCTCTATCTCGTGGATGCTTTCACGTACGCAGCCAGTGCATTGGCAGCCGCATCCGTACGTCGTATGCTTTATTTTGAATCAATGAACTAACAGACTAATATGATATTTCCTATCGTGAACAGGTGCTCAGGTCAATGTTGGGATTCGCTTTCCCACTATTCGGGGAGCAGATGTTCAATAAGCTCGGTTTCGGTGGTGGCAATTCATTACTTGCTGGAATTGCTGTGGTGCTAGGTATTCCCGCCCCTCTCTGGATCTATTACTACGGCGAGCGTATGCGACAAAGAAGTCGATGGACCCGTTGACATTCATTAAACTCTGCTATAAATCACCTCGCTTTCGTTGGATAGCTTTTCGTCGCACGTATTGTAAAATTATTCATCCATATTGACCGACGGACCACGTTTTACTTTCACGATCGAGATATACATTTTCTCCAACGTGATTATCGATTCAACCCAAATCCTCTGGTCTTAACTCCTGATCCACCCAAAGCTGCATTACTTCCCGAATCCTTAACCCTTTTTTGTACCTCTGTCACCTTCCCTTCCACCTCCCGTACTGCACCATCGATCCATTGCAGACTTTCCAGATGACTACTGAGTATCTGTGCGATTTGTGACATTGGGTCTTCTCCCGAGCCGTCCGTGCCTGACGCAGAAGGCAGCGACAAGGTGTTGACAGCTTCGATCATTTGTGTGAGAGAGCCTGACAAATCGTCAAGATGGGTGTGCAAGTCAGTTGCCAGCATGTAACTGGACAGGGTCAGATGGATGGACTCAGTTGGCATCAACATGGCAGAGCCCGAGGCGGCTTACTTTTTGTCTCGTTCAGTGTCTGCGGGACCAGTATCAAGTCCCCTCAAGCTCCCGCCTTGACCCAAGATCTCCTGTGCTGATTTCTCGTAGGTTTCCAATGCTTGTGTTAAATCCTTTTGCTGCTGCTCAATATGATCAAGAGCCTGGTCGACGTCATTTTGCTCACGTTCGGCGGCTAGAACGTGGCTATATAGGGCGGCCAACTGCATAACTCGAATAAGCTTAATGATCTGACATCGTCTAAAGAAATGTTACGTTGTTGCCATTTTCGATGAGAGCCCGATCCCACACCGCTACTTCCCCTGCATATTTGTTGAACTCCCGTACGTGAATTTCGAGGTCCGCAGACCACCTGTTGACAATGTCTTCGATGGTCTTACCTCTGAGTGCTGATGGAGGAGGAACGGCGATGGAAGGAGATGCGTTAGCTGTCGAGGATGTTGATGCTGCATATTATGATGAAGGCATAAAAGTGATTATTTGTATCGTGCGAAGCGTACCTGCAGGTTTTTCTGCTTCCTTGGGAGCGGTGGGAGCGGATGTCGTGGAAGGGACGCCCAAAGAAAACATCGGCGTAGCTGAGGGATGCCATCAGGAAGGGACTACAGAGAAAAAAAGATAATCATACCCGCCGGTGTATCTTTCTTTTCTGCAGATGTATCCTTGGCTGTACCAAAAAGACTAAAAGTTGGAGCTATGTCCATTGTTACCATATGAATATATAATAATATCACGACGACAATGATTACCTGGTGCTGAGTCCTTCTTCTCCTTGTTTGCCCCCAAATTTCCAAATAATCCACCTGTAGTTGCTTTGTGAACGTGACTAGCTATAGCGGGATGGTTGCGTAAAGGAAAGCCTACCGGCCGCGGGTGTGTCTTTAGTCCCTCCCAAAGAAAATCCTCCGAATGCAGAAGAGCCTGCCGGTGCGGCAGTCGTTGCAGGTTCAGGGGTTTTCCCTAGTAAGCCTCCACCCAAAATATTTGCACCAGGGGTCCCGCCAGAGGGTGCCGATGCACTATCACCCGGCTTAGGTACGGAGCCAAAAAGTCCACCAGTTTGTGCGGGCGTTGATGCTGGATGTAGAGAAAGTAAAGATATAGAAAGTAAAGTGAATGAGTTATAGAATATTCGAACCGGAAGCAGTGGCGGACGTGTTGCTTGCTTGTGTAAGGACTGCCGGGATTTTGTAAGAAGTAAACCACAAAGAACCGTCGCAAACTTACAACTTGAGGTTGTGGGTTTTGCGGCTGTACCTCCCTGTTCCGCCGGTTTGGGTGCACCAAACAAACCAGCCCCACTGAACGCATTGGATGATCCTCCAGTACTTGCAGCACCACCGCCAAATAGAGGATTAGATGATCCGGATCCATTTCCCCCACCGAAAAGGTTGCCACTACCTCCAAATAAGATCCCCCCTGGTTGTGTATTTGACCCGCTGTTACCTCTGTTACCTGAACTACCATTAGCAGTGCCGAAAGCGCCTCCTGTTTTTGCTGAAATGGAGTCAGGAAGAGCCTAGTAGAGCTTAGAGGACACGACCAACCTCCTCCCAAATTGAACCCGCTACCAAATGGGGACGTTGACGTGCCAATAGCTCCTCCGTTTCCAGTTGTCCCTGCTCCCGTCGTGTTTCCAAATAGGCCACCAGATGTAGAAGCACTAGCCGTGCTGTTGTTATTTTGAAAATTCATTGGGTTGTGAGGAGTACTAGTACCACTGGCGCCAATGCTCGCGACGTGACTTCAAGCTTTAAGTGACTAATTTGATTATTTTACAAGGACCTCCGGATCCCTACTAGAATTACAATAATTTACGATACACGTGCCGGAGGTCGCAGTGGAGGTGGATGTCCCAATGATAGTTCTAATCTTGATGCAAGTGATAGGACTTCCTTCTCGAGATCACTGATCCGAGCACGCCTAGAACAATGATGAGCAGTGCGAAAGAAAACAGACGAAATTACAACACGTACTCGATAACTGAGCATTCTCCAAGTTCAAACGCCTGAGAGAACCCAAGACCTTTGTTGTACTCTGACATCTGCTTTTTATGCTCTGCTTCTTTCTCTAACATAATCTTCAGATTTGGCAATAACCGACCATATTCTCGCTGGAGCTAAAGTGGCTTAAGGCATTAAAAATGTACAGGTACAGGGAAGAATCACATACCAGTGATGTGCGTGCAGCTAGGGACCACTCTTCATACCGTCCAGCCCCTCCAATCTCGTCCTTCATCCTCTTCAGCTCCTCAAACCACTTGGTCTCGTGTTCGCTCAATTCAGGCGACGCCTTTTGCATGAGCGACTGAAGGATTCGGTCTAACTGGGTAAGCAACGCTTTCTGTCCCTCTTGGATCCTCTTCAGCTTTTCCCGATGCAATGCCTCGTTCCGCGGGCCCTTGAGCTTTTCCATGGTTTCTGTCATGGCATGCCAATTATCTTGTTGCCTGCTAAATTCAATTCTGTGAAGTTCCGACCGTGCTTCTGCCGCTTTAAACGCCAATACGATATCGTGTATCTGAGCCGAAAAACACTCCACGACTGAACCCAGATGGCGTAATATATCAGGAGTCAGCATAAACTCGGTGTTGTTAGATTGTGGTAGCGCAAGACGTGGATTCGTTGGTAAACCGAATGGCCGAGAGAGTATGGGCGGGATAACATAAGGCTCAGCTGTCAGAAGCGAGACATAAGCTGGCGGTCCTTCGATGGGGGTCGGCCATTGTTCTTGGTCATCACATGTAAGTTGCTTGACGCGAGGGTTTGGGGAATCGGAACGAAGATTCAGAGGGAAAAAAACTATTCGCATGGCAGACGTCAAAATAAATATACTGTATGTGAGATAGATATCGTTGGGGATAGAGACAGCCACGACTGGGTTGGAGGACCTATTAAATCTGTATAAGCAGTCGATTCCAAAGAGAGAAAGAACTCTAACTTTCGCTCGACTGAAAACGTAGTTAATATTGGTTGAACAGTTGTGCCGTTTGACTTTTCTAGAGCCGTTGTGAGTAAGGCTCTTCCTCCGTCATCGTCTGCGTGAAGTGCATCAGCGAGAGCCTGAAGTACCGACCCTAGGTGCAAGGCGTGTACGCCAAAAGCATGATATACATAGACAGTGTCGTCATGTATTGGATCAGCGAGAAACAAAGGGTGATTTCCTTGTAACAAATCGAGGGCAGGGGGACCGAACTGTGATACAGGTATGTGAGTTAATGTTGAAACAAGGCTAAGGTCAATCGTCTCGTATACTGCGAACATCGGCAGATCAAGACGGGAATCCTTAGTCATGGCGAGAGTCAGGTACAAAAGTTTGAAATAACCAGAAGACTACTACCCACCTGTTTATTTTCCCATCTGGCTTCAACCTTTTCAACATCTAGACAAACATCAACTTTCCCATCCTGGTACACGATCATGAACACCCCAAGACGTTCTGTCTCGCTCTCGCTCTCCTCGTCATAATCTTCACCAAAATTCAGATATATAATGTCTGTGGCATCGCCGCCTTCGCTGCCATCAATAGTGCGAGGTGATGGTTGCAAAAGAAATGGCCCTTGTCGTACTGGTTGGGGTTTAATTGTTGTTGGGGGGTGCATCGAAACTGGGCGTGATATAGCTGGGAAAACCGTTCCCGGAGGCAGTTGCTTGAGAAGCGCGGAGATATACTTATGCTGGTAGTCATACAGGGTCGAGAGATTCTTCGTCGCTGCCGATGTACCCTGCGACAGAAATTCTTGTTTGGCGGAAATGAAACACTCCAGGGTGTGTATGTATGCTGACGGTATAGAGCTACGACCGTTATTAGACTAGGTAGAACGGAAGACATGGTATAGTCCTCACGCATTTTGGGGCATGTATGGACATATGGAATATATGTCGCCTGATCTCATGACAACATAGACAGTCAGCGGTCCCCAGTCGGCTTTGCCCTTTCCAAGGGTGAACGACGCGACTTCACGTTCCGATGGGTCTTCGGCCAGGTAGGTCCCGGTTTTTCTCCCGGGTACAAATGACAGAACATGTTGGGGTTCTTCTGTATCCACAGAGATGTCATATTCTCTAAGCAACAAGTATCAGTGTCACCACTTTGAAAGTGTTACAGTGAGCATACCGTAATTTTCCATCCACAGTCATTACCAACAAAGTAGACCCCGCCTCTCCCCAAGGGTGCCATTCTATTTTGGCAATCGGCGCGGAAAGATTAGACGCATGGTAAAACTGTCCTACTTGGATGGACCTAAGCAGAAGAAATTGTCGGCGGGATCCCACGAGCATCATATAAAAGCTCATACTTGCAATCTACGGTGGTCGGTAAAAGTCTTGTATGTCCAGGCCGAGGCAATACCACAACTGCCACTTGAAATGCACCTGCCACAGCAAGTAGTTTACCACTCGGGTTCAAAGACAATTGGTGAATCTCAAATTGGATGTTTGGCGTGTGCAAGACCTATTCAGGCATTTGAAGGACACCGTTTTACTCATAATCTGCAGTACTCACCTTGTAGGATTTCGTTGTGCTCCTGTTCAGTTTCGAATCGCCTAGTGAAGTTACCCGGATTTCTCTTCCAGAGGCAACAATCAAGTCGGCATCTTTGAGAATCATAACTTGCCTCCTCCCCGATGGTGTTGGCCCATCTTCTGCAAGATCAGGATGACTAAAATTCGCAATTGTATTCTGCGAGAGTTCCAGTAACGATCTATCCTGACCTGCAGGACTGTTCAAGCTCCTCTGTAAGGAGAAAATGGGGTGATCGTTAAGGATAGAGCTCCAGTCCTCCGAGTCGTTAACCATGACGGGCAAACCAGATTTTTCCCACGGGTGACGCGTTTGGGCTTGCGCGTTCACAAGACACTTGTACTTTATTCTCCACCATGACTTCAATCGGAACAGGTTACGATCTCTCAGCCAGCATTTATTCTCCTGATGGTCGCATCTTCCAGGTTAGTTAGCAGGACACGCGTCTAGTCATCGCTGAAGCCTTGACTCGCAGGTAGAATATGCAAACAAGGCAGTAGAAAACTCGGGGTAAGGGAAGAATATTCATTTACGAGTTATTATCATGAATTTTATTAGGACTGCCATCGGCCTCCGTGTCAAGGACGGTGTGGTATTAGCCGTTGAGAAACTCGTACACTCCAAACTTTTAGTGCCAGGCGCAAACCGCCGAATCCAAACAGTTGATAGACACATCGGATTAGTGAGTGCAGATTGTCTGTGTATATCTCATATTTATGTTCGCTCGAATGACATCAAGGCGACGGCGGGTTTACTCGCAGACGGTCGGCATATATCGAATAGAGCTAGGGATGAAGTGGCCAACTATCATGATCTCTATCGTTCTCCGCCAACATTAAAGGTGCGCCGTCGCCATTACTTTGGCTTTGAATACTCACCGCTTTGTCTGCCTTAAGACTCTTGTGGATCGGCTGGGTCTCTACGTACAGGCCTACACGTTGTACTCCTCCGTTCGTCCGTTTGGTATTAGCACCATCCTTGCCGCCGTTGATAAAGACGGTCCATCGCTCTACGTTGTTGAGCCCAGCGGCGTTTTCTTTGTACGTGACCGAAGTTGAAAGTCGATCACTTTACATT
The DNA here is from genome assembly GCA_003314125.1 of Hygrophorus russula. NCBI lineage: Eukaryota > Fungi > Basidiomycota > Agaricomycetes > Agaricales > Hygrophoraceae > Hygrophorus > Hygrophorus russula. Next base: position 129,049 of record QLPE01000081.1, on the reverse strand, counting down.
TACGATCTCTCTACAGGGTTATAAAGGGGCTGCCGTTGGCAAAGGACGTCAGCTTGCCAAGACTGAGTTGGAAAAGCTCAAACTTGCAGAACTATCCACACGAGAGGCCGTAATAGAAGCGGCACGAATGTTCGTGCTTGCAATACATTTGGGTCACCTTTCTTACCAGTTTATTTTGCAGTATTTACCTTGTTCACGATGATACGAAAGAAAAGGAGTTTGAGCTGGAGATGTCGTGGATTGGAGATGAAACCGATGGCCTGCATCGGCCTGTACCCAAAGAGCTGCTGGAAGAAGCACAACGAAAGGCTAGAGAAGCGTTGGAAATTTTCGAGTAGTTTCTGTCACTGTAGTTGATAATCGTTCTTTTGCGGTCATATCGAGTTTAAAACCACAGCAGGGCCATACAATTGTTCCAGATATGTATCTCTATACGATCTGTTCGAGCTCACGAGCATACGCCAGAGATGCTGCGATGAGTTTCTGCTTCGGTATTTCTATCTGTTCTTCACCTTTTCGTGCAAAAGTGATGGTCGCCGACATCAGGTTTACCTGCCAACCCCGCTGTAAAAAGACGTAGTGAGTAGGGTAGCAAGGATAAAGGCTGATCGCCGACCTGCTGCGCGAATGCCAGCAATTCTGACTGTGCAGTGAAGAATAACAGAGTAGCTGCATCCTTCAAAGGAAGACTTTCATACGCCGCCTCCTCACAACTTGCAATCTCGTTCCTGTCTCGCAAGTCAGCACCTACCTCAAAACACCCAGTAACGCACGAACCGAATAGTTCCCATCAGACTGTCAACGAAGAATTTGTACTCCTCCGCCGGGGCCTCCTCCCTCGCATTCCATACCTTACTGTAACTCCCTTCCATGAGCCACCTCTCTAGATTCACCGGATGTCGGATGTAAGGATTCTCGCTGATTTCATCTGCGGGTAATGGTAAAGACTCCAATGTCGTATGGAAGTCAGCAATGCGATTTTGGGTGAGCAAACGAATGAGGTTGAGGCCCCGAATCGGAAATTCACGCTTAGATGGCGGGAGAATTGAGCTAAAAAAACAATCAAAATCAGAATCATGTAGTGCTAGGGTGAATAATTTCACCTGTAGTCGGTGTAAAAGGTCTGCAGCTGAGAGAAATAACGATCAAACGAAGGGACATTCCTCGTCCGGATGCTCCAGAACGCGCCAATTTCGAGGATATCACCTAGATTGAAGCTGTAAAACGTGTCAAGCTCAATGGAATTCTACGCACGAGCGGTTATTAGGTCCTCCAGGCGAAGTTCTCCCTTGGGAAGTAGCAGACCGGTCTCCATTAAACCGACCTGTGTGGGCATTATGGAATATTCAGTTCAAAAGACGGTTGTAGACGTACCTTGAGTTGGGCGAGTAATGTACCGCACCTCTTAAGGTCAGATGGCTGGGCATTGAATGCACGCCGGAGATCAGTATAGAGGGCTACGAGTTGCTGAGGCGTCATTGGAAAGGTTGGGAGACGCGTGTACGCGTCAGCCTTTCGCCACACAAGTTACTCTAACATGGACCGCATCGACTTTCAACAGCTTAAAAGTGGAGAGGTCAACCTTGGCGTATGTTCAGCTTAGTCTTGGACCACAACTATAATTTCCTGATATGCAACTGTGCAGACCTCAATTATGGCCGTCCAATTCGACGGAGGTGTTGTAGTTGGCGCAGACAGTCGCACAACTACAGGAAGCTATATCGTACAACCTCGCAATATATAATTAAGAACAAGTCCTCACAAAATTTGTTAACAGGCCAATCGTGTCACAGACAAGCTGACCCACGTTCATGATCGCATATACTGCTGTCGTTCAGGCTCTGCTGCTGACACACAGGCCGTGGCAGATATAGTTCACTACCATCTACAAATGTTTTCGTACGTGATAATCAGTGTATCATCCAACCTACAAGTTCAATGTACTCCATAAGCCAACAAGCAGGCGCACCTCCACCCGTACACACGGCTGCCGTACTCTTCCAGAAACTTTGCTATGAGAACAAAGATGCGCTCAGTGCTGGAATAATCGTTGCTGGGTGGGATAAGGAGGTTGGGCCTAGCGTCTATAACATTCCTTTAGGTGGCGGGCTGTTCCGACAACCCTGGGCTATCGGAGGTGCGTTCGCTTGTAACTGTAACTATGACTTCAGAAGTGTTAACACATGAACAGGTTCCGGATCGACGTATGTATATGGTTACTGCGATGCTACCTTTCAAGAAGGCTGGAACAGAGATCAGACCGTCACCTTTGTCAAAAATAGTACGTCGTATTCGTTAATCCCCTTTTAAGTCTTAACAGCAGTCGTGTTTCCGAAAATATAGCTCTCTCACTGGCCATGTCACGAGATGGTTCGTCTGGAGGCGTGATCCGAATGTGTGTAATCACGGAGGAAGGCGTCGAGAGGTTGTTCGTTCCTGGTGATCAGTTACCCAAATTCTGGGAGGGTCGCGAGGTCTTGGGACTGCCGAATACCAAGAAGAGCGTTGGTGAGCCAGCCCTTGCGCCAATGGCTGTCGAATCCTAGAATATTTCCCGGATGAATGTAATATTGCTTTTCTCAATACGGGAAAATCTTCCAACACTTTATCATGACGAATGTTTATTCACAATGGTTAGAGGGCGACCTAATAAACGCCCAGTCAATTCTATTAGTTGCTTAACCAGTTAACAACAGTCCCTTCCTCCCACCCCCCAGCTTCCCACATCCTTACTCTCCACAGCGCAATCGCAAGCGTAGCAACGTCACCTCTCCTCGCTGTCATAGCATCCGAACACAATAAAAATGCATGACTAGCCTTCCGATCTCCTCGAGCCCACTTGTCCGTGCTCTTGCCTTCTTTTTCATTTAGTTCGGTAGGACTGGGTTGTTCACATTCATAATATCGAGCTCGCCGCTCGATTGAGAGGAGGCGATTTAGATGGGCGTAAAGGGTTGCACGTTGGGTGGGAGAAGGAAAAAGTGTTACACCGTTGTATATGGGAATCTGGTTGTGGGGGAGTAGGTCTGGGAGGTCGTCAGTATAATCCGGAAAGTTGTCACAGGCCGGATAAAGAGTGGATAGCGGCGGTGGAGATAGGTATTGGGACAAGTTAAGAAGATTGTTAGGCACTTGATTTTCAAGGAATTGCGAACCAAAGTAAGGCTCAGGTCTCTGTTTCGTGACAGGATTCCGATTGGGTGGTGGCACGACTAGGACCGCTACCCCACTGACGTATGGTATGACGCTTGCAGCCTTAATGGCCTTAAACTCGGCACGAGTCAGTCGCCTGAGGACCGGGGCGTCTTTACCGTTCTGAAGTGGTACCCGCATATGATCTCCTAAAATTTCCAGCTCTTGTAGAACTCTGACGCGTAGAATGTGACCAATTTGTTGACTCAACATGGAGTGCATATTCAGATTGGGGGAGAAACGTCTATAGCTACCTAACGAATCGCATGATGATTCTTATGTATGAATTTTTAGGAGCATACGCACCTCTTTCAGAAAGGTGTTCGATGGCGGCTTTCCAACATATAATATAGTGGCCCATGCCAGATTTTCGGTTCTTGAACTTGGGATGCTCAAGTCCGTCCGGAAGCAAGTACTGGGTTTCATGTCCTACACGAGGAGACGGAAGACGCATAGGGGCCAGGCGAATTAAAAAGTCTTCATGGACATCAGATTTGCTTCTCTAGCCCAAGTCACGTCCTTACCAGTTGGTAAGTATCGCTGGGTCAGGAAACATTTCCGTAGAGGACTAGATATCATTCGTACTGACATGAGCACACAATTCCTGCGTAAGTATCCGAACAGAAAACAAAGTGAGACGGCATACAATATGGGCTCGCCCACCATTCCCGTTCTTGCAGTGTCATTTGTCTGGCATGATCATACTCCCTAGACGTCTTGACCACCCGTACTCGAGGAGGTAATGCCTTGTGCTGCACATATTCTTTCGAATCGATGATTGGATTAACTGGGTCTAGAAGAATGGATTGGACGCGATTTACGGCCAAGAATGATGGGGTGGGAGGGAGAGCTTTGCGCAAAGATTTGCTTCTTGGTAGATGGGCGAACTTGAGGCCGAAGTGATTTTCAGTCCTCTTGAGGGACTGATTTGCGACTTTCTGCAACAAACGCGGTAAGAGGCGGGGCATTCGTTTGCTCGAGACAGCGGCGAAAAGCGCTGACGGAAAGCCAAACCGATTCTTTACCACTTATTTCAAGGTCCTACTCAACGCTCATGGTCTAGGGCTCCTATGCCACGTCTCAACTTGGATAATGACCATAGTAAGTGTTTGGCTAAACCAAATTACATTGCCTCAACTCTTTTGCCGTCCACCCCTTTGCCCAAATGACACTCTTATCTAGTACAAAAAATTTATGGCGTCGCTCCAATACAGGCAAAGACCAAGACGTATGTCATAACTTAACGTCCTCTCTCGAGCCTATCACTTTGGCTGTTATTGGATGTGGATCACGCGGAAAGGTAATTCAGCCCGCCAAATAATTGCGGGGGTACTGAATAGGTGTTTGCAGGCTTATGGCATCTATCCTTTGTCCTATCCCGAGAAGTGCAAGATAGTTGCAATCGCGGAGCCTCGTCCGAATACACGCAAAAGGTTTGCGGAGGCCCACAAAGTTGACGCGACACTTGTATTTAATACTTGGAAAGAACTACATATTGCCTCAGCCGAGACCATTAGTACCATTGGCACGCGTCTGGCCGACGCTGTGCTCATAACCGTTCAGGATCATATGCACGCGGAAGTTGCTCTGGCCTTTGCTGCACAGGGATACCAATGCATACTTTGTGAAAAGCCCATGGCAACCAGCCTGGAAGATTGTATCAAGATGGAGGCAGCATTGAAGAAGTCCGGGAGTATTTTTGGGATGGGCCATGGTAAATCCGCCTACAACGATATAAAAGGCGGACGCTCATACTGCCGTAGTCATGCGATATTCTCCGTACAACCAGGGGATCACCGAGATAGTCCGCTCTGGGTCGCTTGGCGAGCTTGTTAATATCGTTCACCTTGAACCTGTTGGGTACTGGCATTTCGCCCATTCCTATGTACGGGGGAATTGGTCAAAGGAACAGGACAGTTCATTTGTTCTCATGACAAAGAGCTGCCAGTTAGTTCGTTTTCTTAACATTCCCCATTCGTTCTGACGGGCTGTTCATAGCGATATCGACATACTGTGCCATTGGATGTTGCCAGCTAAACCCGTTCGTGTATCATCTTTCGGCTCTTTACAGCATTTCCGAAAGTCAGCAAAACCTGTGGCGGCTGGGAACACTACTAAGTGTCTCGATTGTCCAGCCGAGCGGGAATGCCCTTACAGTGCAAAGAAGAGTGCATCCCTACTTCGTCTCTGTCATTACGTCAGTTACTGATCTCAACCCACTGTTCAGTTTACCTGGATAAAGTTGCGCGTGGGCATGTACAGTGGCCTGTAAGCATCCTTGTAGACGGCATTCCAGACATCGAGAACGTAACACATGCATTGCAACACGGTCCGTATGGAAAGTGTGTTTATGAGTGCGAGAACGATGTTTGTGACAACCAAGTAAGATACTCATTCTTTTCTCCGGCTGCTTTTAACACATTACAGGTTGTAAATATCGAATTTTCCAACGGAAGCACAGCATCTTTCACCCTTGTCGCCTACACTTCCGTCATCGGCACCCGTCAATCACGCATGCACTTCACTCATGGTGAGATCGTGGGCGACGGTTCTACATATACAGTAACCGATTTCCGAAAGAATCGATCGATTGTCTATCACAAGGCTGAGGGTGGGGGACATGGTGGAGGAGACTTGGAGTTGATGAGGGCATTTATTGAGGCTGTCAAGACCGGCCGGCAAGAAGTGCTTGGTACGGATGTGAGTGAGGTGCTAAAGAGCCATTTGACGGTGTTTGCTGCGGAACACAGCCGGCGAACAGGGCAAGTTGTGAACTGTGTTGAATTTGAGAAGTTGGCAAGAGAACGGGTTGAGGAACCCGAGGCCAGGGACTGCGATTCCTAACTAGGAGTCCTTAGCGTTCTCTATACGTCGTCGGCGGAGGTAATCCGCTCTCTATACCACAACAAACCTGTACCACAAGCCTGCCAGTGGGGCCCTAATACGTCTACGTCGTTAATGGCGTTAACCGTCCTAATCTTCATGCTTGAAGCTTGAAGCTATACAAAATTGGCGCGTACTGTCAGATCCGTTGCGATTCATCATATGATAACTTTCCTAGGTTGGCATGTTCCTTTGGACCTCCTGTCACAAAGGTTATGGGGGAAGAACCGCTTTCACGGTGGGCGAGGAACACGCCCCAGCCTTGAGCATCGCAACTAATTGCCACATTTGCCAGTGAGAGGCGCACTAGCACCCACTTGACATTTGGCGACACAGATTGGGCGGCACCTAGTTGCTTTTATCATTGGACTTGGACCTGTGACAGGGGCGGTCAGTATAGCCCACAAAAGGCCTAGCTAGGATCATCGGCCGTGAGCACCGCATCAGTTTTGGGGTGAATTCGTGGGACGACGCGGACTGACGTGGACCGATCGTGATGATCAGATATCACTGCCAGCACTACTGCGGAAACGACTAGTTATTCGCCTTGAGGACCTTTAAAGTGCGATATATATCCACGCGTCTATGTGCAAATGATTCACAGAACCAATGAGCCGTCTTGAAGACAAACGACTAGCCCTACCAGGAGGGCGCACTCTCGCGTACGCAGATACTGGCAATACCGCCAGTTCGACTGTCGTCCTTTTCTTCCATGGTGCGTTCGCAATCGGGGATGCCTCAAAGCCGCCACCCGTCCTCATTGAAAGGAACTTGCATTATGTGACCCCCACCCTTCCTGGGTGGGGTAGTACATCACCTGTCATATCTGCAGCATCTTATGCTTCTATCCTTGCAGAAGACATAACCGCCTTGATCACCCACCTACACCCTGCTGATCCTCGCCTCAAACTATATATTGCCGGCGGGTCCTTTGGAACCGTGGCTGCACAGATGCTTTACGGTGCATCGTACGATACTTTCCCCCTTGGTCGACACATCGCTGGCCTGCTGCTGATCGCGCCTCTTTCTCCGCCGCATTGTCATAAAAACTATACAAAATGCCTATCATGGCAAAGCTATTTCATGTTTGGTCCACCTACGCGGTACATTCCATTTAAGCTTGTTCCCCGCCTGGCCAAATTTTTCATCGGAGGAAAGTTAAAAGCTGCTGAAACAGCCGAGGCATTCATTCGCAGCACAATATTCGACCAAATGGATGACCAGGAGCTTGAGGCTTTCGCCCAATGGCAAGATGATTACGGATTCGCAGATGGTCAGGCGGAGCGGGGGATGGCTGAGGGAGTCGTGCGAAGCGTAGCGAACTCGTGGTCCGGGTTCCTCGATATCCCGGATATTGTTCACTCGGGCTGGGGAGGGTTCTGCCCCGAAACTCTCGACGATGAACATTCTATTCCTCCAGTCCTCGTTGTTGTGGGTTCGAGGGATACCTTCGTTCCCAAGCCCCTTGCGAGTTGGCTTGTCGCGAACTACAAGAATGCGAGAATGAAGGTCATTGAAGGTGGCCACATAGCATCACTCTTTCACTTAAACGAGATATGGGAAGGGTTTTTGGAACTCGGAGGACAGTGAATACACCCTTCCTGAGTACGGCGTTGATAATAAAAAAGCAACTGGTACTTGTTCTCATTGACAAACTGTCGGTTACAAAGTAATAAATCAGTAAAGCAAAGTAAAGATATTCAAGCACTGAAGATAGATCAATCTTGGAGCTCCAGCGCTCTCCTAATAATTTCTCTAACCTGTCTCAAGCCACCAACTTCTTTTCGTACTCGTCTAGGACTCCTTGTGACCAATTCTTCCGCACTCTCTCGGCTCTTCATGGATCCTGGACTTAAGGGAGCACCAGGTTTGCCGGTGTCCACGTCGTCAGCAGTAGCGGAGGTATTGGGTGCAGGCATTTCGAGCCATTCCACCCCGGCAATGTTAAGTTGCTTGAGGAAAAAAGGGCACAAGTTTGTGAGAATGGTCAGTGACTCGTTCGCTTCGGCTGAAGATATAGGCACGGGTGAAGATTTCATGACGGCTGTTGCTACCTCTGAAGACGGAAGTGCACGGCGTTTTCTGGTAGTTGGGGTGGAAGATGGTCCCACGGGAATGGAAAACAACCTGTGAGAAAAATGCATCAAAAAAAGAGTAGCTGCCGAAGACAAAATATTTACATCCAGACACTTTCTGCGACTCCCCCCAGCCGTCCTAACAAGCATCGACGCCTCATCTCCTCCTGACCCATCTTCAGCATTTGGTCTTTCGTCAGCTTCCCGCCAACGACTTCGCTGCTCGCGGCTTTGGATGGAGAAGTTGTCAGTGATCGCTGGCGAATGCGTTCGTAGAGAGCTTCTCGGCGAGCGCTGGTGGGAGTCCGAGGAGTTGTTGCTGCATTAGCACCCTTCTGGTGGACAGGCGTAGAAGGTTGGGAGGGAGTGGATATAGAAGTGGACGGGGTCCGAGGTATTAGCGCATCGGAACGATTATGGCGTGATGGTGTTTGAGGGAATCCAAGAGAGGACTTTGACCCCGATGGTGATGGGGACGGCAAGACAGGAAAAGGAATCGCAAATTCTCTTGAGGTAGCCAATCTTTTAGTAGGCGATTTCGTAGGCGATTTCGTGGGTGATCTGGTTGTTGATCTAGTCGGAGAAGGGGGAGTTGATGAGAGGGGTAGAGAAGATGGTCCTTTGGGAGATGCAGACGCAAGGAGACGAGTCAGAGAAGACATCTTCTGCACGGCGAGTTGTGGAAGGTCCGCCAAAGGTACATTCGGGATAGGGATTGTATCAGAATGAAGCTAGTTGGCACACATGTTAGGTATGAAGAATGAGGTAGACAACGACATGTACCTCTATCCAGCGGTCCAACTTGTTACGGAACTCCTTCCGACGTACTTCTCCTGCAGCTGTCCAGCGAGCTACAGCAGCCATGCCACCACCCATACCTTTATCAATATCCATTTCAACTTCGATGCCAACACCGTAGGCAGGCACACGTTTTCCTGCGCTTTTCAAGTAATGGGAAGTAGGGCTAAGAACGAACCCCATGGAACCCCGTGTCCATTCCTTAGGGTGTGATATAGGCTGAGTCTCCAAGAAGGGATTGTCGTCTTCCTCTGCCTTTGCCTTGCCCTTGAGACCCGGTAAGGATGTTCCATCCCATTCCCAAAGCCAACAAAGTCTCCTCAGATCATCGAGGTCGAATTTCGTCGTTAGTCCCGTGTAAGTGGTCAGTGAATAATTGTTCAGTACATTGCAGACGAGGCCAGTATCCGATGAGGGAGAAATGGCACAAGTCGCGAGTGCATGTGAAAGAGCGTGTTGTACTCCAACCTGCACAGTGTTCAGACGCTGTAAATGAGCTGGCAGCGTCGAGCTAGGCTTCTTGCGAGTTATAGTTGGAGGCGGTGTAATTGGCCTGATTGCACATGATTTAATTATGAAAAAAAAAAAAAAAAA
>QLPE01000081.1:71651-111831 GCA_003314125.1 Hygrophorus russula | reverse complement strand
CTGATACACATGGGAAGAAGTGGAAATGGCTCAAAAAATATAATCTGCCGTGGGTAGAAAGAGATAATGAACATGATAGATCGTTGCCATCGAATCAGGCAGAATTGTGGAATCTGACAGACGGGTGGGCACGTAAAAACCCCTTGAAGGCAACAATGCACAACGTCCAGCAGAATGCGAAACACGTGATGGCAACGGCAACATTGAGGAACATCATGACATCTAGTTGAAGCACATTCATCGTTAAATGTTCTGCCAAGCTTTATGGATTGCGCGTACCATCGCGGCCCCTACGCATCGCGGCGAACGTGATTTCCTCAGTGCTAAAAATGAAAACAAGGCCACCACATGCAAGGAAAAAGCTGCCTACGGCCTCGGTCGGGGGACGGGAAGGGAATATGGAACGCGGAGGGGAAACCCAGAGGAAGAAATACGTCAAGCACCGCAGAACAGAAAACCCTAAGAGTAAATTTCCCCACAAAGCATGGATTTCGACCTGACGGCGACTCGACTCCATCATCCTGAAAGTATCTAGGTGAGCGTGGAAACATACCTGGAAGAGATACTTTTGCGCATGAGCTGCCATTGCAGCACCAGTGGTGCCAATAACGATGGCAGGAAACGGATTAAAGCTAGAGATGTAGCTGGGGGGTTCCGCCACGAGATCCTGCCCAAGGCCGGGTGACTTAAGAGCAGCGGTGGATGCCGACGCCAGCCATGTCCGTATACGCCTGGATTCGATGCCCATACCCACGAGGCCAGCAAACCAGAACATGACCTGCGAAAAGATTAATAAGCAAGCATTAATGGTAAGGAGATACTAACAGCGATGCTGATGTGTTGAACTTCCTTGGTAGTGTAAGGGTCGCCAGGGCTGGCCCCAAAACGTTCCATCCAAGTATTTGTGATGCCATAGAGGAATATAACCAGCGATTCGACAAATTCGGCACTGGGATATTGGCCAGATGGTGCCCGATTCCAGGCCCAGCCAAACTCAGAAAATGAACCCAAGAACCTCGCAAATGTGATGAGACCGTAGCACCAGAAAATACCACCCTCTGCGATTATTAGAAGGGTCAACGGTAGATGAATGGTTATCCTTACTTATCAGATGAGCCATGCAACCGTTTATAAAATAGCGACGGCAGCCGCCAGTATAGACGACTACGCCCGTTAGTAGTTGACCAAAACCGGCAAAGACAAGGGCCCTTTCAGAGGCACCGAAAGTGATTTGGCCAAAGCGATGTAGATGAGAAACGGGCTTGACCTGGGACCAAGGGCTCGGAGTGGAATCCGAATTGGGCGATTGTGGGTCCTCAAATAGAGTCCCTTCCGATGCCGCGGAGTGGGAGCTGTTGTGACCACGTACCCAGCCGACGCTATCAAATCCGTGTTTGTCCGTGGGGTGGTCATCGTCCAGATCGACCGGTTCCTCTGCGACGAGACTAGTATACTCAGGGCCGCTGTTATCGGGCTGGTGGCGAGGCCAGAAGGACCTGAGGGAGAACTGTTGACTAAACTTGTTGAAACGACGAAGTATGTCGATGACGTCAATGAAGGATAAGGAAAGGGCGAAAAGGAGAACGACAAAACCGTGAGATCCATGAACGGAACCCTCGTACCTAATATTCTAGTCGTTAACATGGGAAGGGAGCAATAGAGATATCGCTTACATATTTGGAGTCAACTTTTTATATATAGCAGCCAAGGAGCAGCCAAGACCGCATAAAGACCAGAACACTATTAGGACGATCCCGTGCCATGGATGCTTAACAGATCTCATTGCAATACCTGTTGTTGCGACAACAATGTTTGTTTGGTGAACGATAAACATCGTGATCGATGAACTTACCGATTGGCAAAGCGATAAAGAAAGCCAGACACATGAAAAGGATATGAGCTGCCATAAGAGCAGGGTATCGATTCACCGATGAATCACTGTCTTCAAAATCGATCGAATAATAGGATGGAGGGACATGAGTCGTCTCGTTTAACACGAGTAATGGTGCAGCATGAGGGTTATGATGATTAGTATGATCATCCCTTACGACGACTGCGAGGACGGTATTGAGAACAGCTAATAGAACGATGAGGCTGGTCATAATAACTCTTGAGTCGGATTCCCCGATGTTGAACGGGGTTGAGTCAAGTTATATCATAAAAGGGCTTACAAGGCTTGGCAATATAATAACTACGTAATAAAATAAGCAAAGCTCGTCATACAAAAAAGGATAATCACGTGATATTAAATCATTTATACTTCGGCCATATCCGGCGTTTTATGTCGAAGCCGCTGACGATTCGGGTCCGAGCATCGGGCTCTCGGCCGACGGCGACGGTCATAATTAATAATTATTTATTTGTCATCGAGATAACCTTCCCATCCCGTACCGTTCTCCAGCTTTACGTTCCATTATCTCCCTTAATGGTCCTAACAGTCTCGTAAACGCAGGTGCATCCAACGCAGCGACCTTTAACTTGGGTAACGTAGGTGCTGACCGGTGTACAGCACTCACTGTCGCAGCACGAGGTGCTAATCGCAGCAAAGACAGTTCTAAATCACCCTTTTTAGCCTTTGCAATCGGAAAAATAAAAACAACACTCACCTCCAAAGTAATCTCCTTTTTTCAAATGCCCCACTTTTATGTCCTTGACATCCCCTTCCGTCTTCGTCACAATCGCTTCCCCTTCTTCCACAAAGAAAAATGTGTCCCCCATTTCCCCTTGTCTCACAATCACCTCTCCGTCCATGTACACCTTGCTCACAAGCGCGTCTGCAATCTTACTCCTCTCCTCGGCTTCAAGTGACGACAACAGCGTCACAGTTGACAAGAAGTGTTCGTACATCGTCCGTCTCCTGTGAGCAGCCTTTAGGATGATCGTACGAAATGTGATCCGATCAAGCGACCAGAGCGTCGATCCTTCAATGGCCAGTACAGTGGCAGCACGAGGGTGCCCGTACATCAACGCAAGCTCGCCAAAGGAGTTTCCAGGTTTGCATTCTGCTACCTTGCGTCCAAACTCTGGATGATAGCCAGGCTGCAAAAACTTGTCGGCCGGTGGTGTATCTCCAGATGATGACGGGCCATCGGTGAACCAGGTGGGAGGCAATGGCTCTGGTCGAATATAACAATACAAAAGTCCAGACTCGACAACGTAAAAGTACTCTCCCACGTCACCCTGACGTATGACCACCTCGCCCTTATCCACCTTAAGCTCTTGCATAGCATTCAAGGCGCCGGTCTCCTGCTCTTCGTCAAGATCGCGAAATATGAAGTTGTTAGCGATAGACGCTTTAATCCGGCGCAGTTGATCTTCGCTTTTGCTGTAGATTGGGAGTACCTCGTCAGGTGTACCATCAAGCACGATGGACTCTGCGCTAACGGATGTGCGACGAGCAAAAATAGTAGATGTAGGCGGGTGGAGGTAATCTCCTGGATTCGCTGTAGGTGTTTGGCCGTCGAATCCAGAGTATGAGTTGGACACTGTGAGGGGAGAGGTCGGAAGTTCATGTCCACCAATTTTAAACGTTGGAGGGCCCATCGTCTCATGATTCTCAGCGAGCAATGCATTTCCAGGTATGTTCAATGTACCGAACGGACTGCTGGCGACGGTATTTCGAAGTGAGCTTCGCGGCTGAGTAGCTGCCTGAGAAAAAGGCGAGACGCTGCTTGGACCAGTCCCTGTACCTAAGGGTGTATCGATATAAATGTCTGTTGGTAAATCCCGAGAGAAGGAATGAGAACGATGAGAAAGAACATCACGAGTCCGTGCTCGCTGTTCCTCCAAACGAGTTTGGAACCAATTTGCACAGAATTGAAGTGCGTCCTTGGGTTGAGCACGGTGTACGTCGCGAGTCAGATCCGCTACGAGGGAGTCGAAAGTCGACATGGCGAAGTACAAGGAAGAGTCGAAGAGTGTTCAAGTACAATGACAGTCACGGTTCAAGTTCAGCACGTGCACTAGCAGTAGTAGTACTACAAGGTGTGTGTATATTCAATCCGAGTCATCGACCCAATCACCCCGTCTAACCCGTTCCACGTAATTCTGAATCCAAAGAGGTCTACGTTCATGTTGTGCGATTAGTTCAGCACGTATCTGGGCCTGTCTCTCATCTTCGACACCGTTTTCGCCTTCCCTAGCGTTAGCCTCTGTCCTGAGCCTTCCTTCTCGTCGTCTCAGACTGGCTCTTCTAAGATTCCATGCGCCAGGGTGTATCGTCAAGACCAGTAGACTCAGGAACGTCACGATTTTGTGACCGACTCCTGGTTGCTGAGGCATTATCCCGGGACCGGGTGAAATATACCTATCCTCATTTTGCAAGTTGATATTCACAAGACCATCGATAGCGCCCGATTGGTGCTGTTGTCCTTGTCCCTGCCCCTGTCCATGTATCGGTGGCCTTTGGCCTGGTACCGGTTGTGCATTTTGAACCGGTCTAAGCCTGCCAGGGGGGTTTACTTGTGCCTGCCATTGTGCTGCAGGTCTCCCTATACCTCTGCGGAACGCATCTCTGATAGGCCGCCACCCTTCATACGCTATCCACGCAAGAATGAGTAACCCAAAGATTGGTTTTCTCGCCGGAGCCACAAAGTAAAGCAGCAGAAGCGTGCGAATAAGAAGCATAACAAATGGGGCAATAAGCGGGCGGAAAGGGATTTCACGAAGATCAGGCAAGAGGCCATTTTGGTTGGGATTTTGGTGCTGATTTTGGGCAACGCGGAGTTGGGGTAGTCCTAGCTGATGTAAAATCATGTTGACATGTGGTGGGATGAGCATTTGGTGTGAGGGAGGGAAATGAGGAACAACAGTGTTAGGATTTGGCAGGGAAAGAAGTGGGAATGTGTATGTGAGAACCTTGAGAGCATGCAGTTGTAATGGTGTTGGCGTCCCTGATGGATTCCGAAGGCTAAGATATGACTGCCCACTGGAACCACTATCAGGTACTATCTCAGGGGTATAGAGTATAAATTACTCACTCGACAATTACATGTTCGTAAACCAGACCTCCTTCTGTAGCCGGTGGGAATTCTTCATTTAAAATCGGTGGCCAAGTCCACCCATTCCTTTCCACAACGAAAACCGCCCACACACGGGCACCCTCCATATCGTTTCGGTTAGCATGCAAGACGGTCCTATTTTGAGTCAGGGCAAGAATGGCATTTTGATGCCTGTGGTGAACGAAGGCCAACGGATGATTGGCGGGTTGGGGATTATTATACATGGGGGATGCATGAGCACGAGGTTGTGGTGGTCTGGGGGGATAATAGGGTTGGGTAGGGGTTGCTGCCGGCGGTGCTTGTAAAATTTCTGGGGGTGCCGACGACCAAGCTGTAGGATGAACCGCCAGATGGATGATACGTGGTTCGTCTGCAGACTAACATGATAACGTTAGTTGTATACGTAAAGGTTGGGTGCGGTCAATTTTGAGTATGTACCTTCCATAGATCGTCGACCTTCTCGTCGTCTGCAAGGTGGCGTCCTCTCCAAATAATCCGCTGACCTTCTACACGAGGTGCCCCAACACATGACTTGAATATTTCTTGTTTGACATGAATGATTAAGGAACCTGAAGAAACTTGGACTATAAAGGAGTGAGAATATGCTGGTAGCTCGACACGAAGCTCAACGAGAGACATAAATCTCTAAGTTACGCTTTAACTGTTGGACTCTTGGGTACGAAGTAGTACGTGGACAAAGCCGTATGATGGTCATGTGATTTCTACGGGAACTGCCAAGGTTCTCCCTTCCCGTGAGCTCTGCGTCGCAAGTTCCACGATTTCGATAACAGCGGTCGCCTCTTCCCATTTCATAGCCGGTTCTTCACTCTTCCGAATAACAGCACCAAGGTTCTTGAACAATTCCACGTATGATCCAGCATCAGCCGAGGGCCAACTAATAATGGATCAGTCGTAACTGTCTCCAAGACACAATATAAACTCTCACATGGACTGCGTTATCGTGCTCTCGTCTGATCCAAGAGTTTCCAACGTTCCCCACAAGGACTCCGGTTCTTCACCGAACCCCTCTCTGAAAATGGCATCTGGATAAGCAATTGTTTTCAATTGATCCTCCTGTGCATCCACTCCATATTTAGTATATGTCCCCCGTGTCCCACGAACGATATACCGCAGCTGCGGGGATCGAACTGACAAGATGTGTGCACGTAATATAGCCATCATCGGATACAACGTGGTTGAGCTGGCTTGATAGTGCATGAAGATCGTAAACTAATTCATATTTTAAGGTGTGAATAATAATGTAATGAGATAACGGTGCGCACAGTATCATCAACATCCGGGCTGCCCAACCCTCGCACATTTTGTTTAAAAGCAGTGAGCTTCTCGGGTCGCCCGAACAGGTTCAGAGTCTGATCAATAAGGTGAGAACCTAAATCATAAGTTTGACCATTGGCGGGCAAAGGTTCGTCTTTCCATGTCCCCTTCAGACCTTTCCGATACCGATCATAACTGCGTGGTACCCATTTTAGCATTGAACGGAACGGAAAGACCACGAGGGACTGACTGCGACTCAAACTCGATAATCCTACCCAACGAACGGGTAGACGAGTCTGGAAGAGCGATGAGGCGACGTAGTGCTAGAAAATCCGAGTCCCAACGTCGGTTGTGAAAGGGATATAACACGAGTCCATTTTCTTTGGCCAATTTCCCGAGCTCTCTGGCTTCTTTAACGGTAGGAGTGATGGGTTTATCGACAAGTACTATTCAAAAGGACCTGCCAGCGTAAGTCGGACACCTTAGTCAAACATGAAACATACCATGTTTGCCAGCCTGTAAAGCGGCCTTGGCAAATTCGTAGTGCGTATGATTCGGGGTAGCAACGATAACGAGCTCAATTTTTGTATCGTTCAGCACTTCTTCGAGTGTTCTATAAATCTTGACGATAACTCCGAAACGCTCTTGGACTTTCCCGCCTAAAGATTCAGGATTGCGTTCGAGAACGGCATGCAGAGTGAAAATATCCGGAAGACCGAGAATAAAAGGGACGTGAAATGTCAAACCTGCGAGTCCAATGCCTAAGACACAGGTTTTAATGGGAACAGGGGCCATGTCTGACGATGACTGCGGTGGTGGTTCCAGTATATAAAGTCCCATTCGATGAACTCCTTTCGCCGCCATCTCAAAATGTACTCTTACTTCGCCCTTTGGTTTTTTATTCCATCTATCCTCGCCCAGTTATCGCTACCCCAACCTCCTTTTATTCCGCCAGACAAGTCTTCTGGTTCTCACCCCTCTTCCGGTGGTCATCCTAACTCGCAATGGTCGACTTTTCTAGGAAACTTGTTATACTTTTATGAAGCGCAACGCAGTGGAAATCTACCCTCTTCCAATCGTGTCCCTTGGCGAAATAACAGTGCTGCCCACGATGGCCAGGATGTCGGAGTGGATCTTAGCGGAGGCTACTATGATGCCGGAGGTGAGAATACTTCGCGTCAACTCAAATGATACACTGATCGATATGGGCCCATAAGACTATCTCAAGTTCACGTTTCCATTGGTCAGTCCCCTCATAGCTGTTAGTTCCGAGATTACTTAAAGATATCGGAGCAGTCTTTTACGTTAATGTCCATATGTTGGGGAGCCACAGATTTTGGAAAAGGTAATCTCTGGTTATAAGGCGTACTTGTGTTGACGTGACGCGTGTTATCAAAGGGTATGACCTGGCCAATCAGACTGCATACCTCGATGACATGCTACGATGGGGACTCGACTGGCTCATGAAGGTATGACACATACCTGGCCTCACTTTGGGCTTTCCGCCATAACATGCCGTTCGTAGGCTCACCCTTCGAGTAGCACACTGTACGTGCAAGTCGGTGACGGTTCGTCAGTTCGCCTGTTATTTTGATATAAATAAAATGCGCCTTTTGTAGCCGACGTGGACAACTCTTACTGGGGCGGGGATCTTAACATCCCTACTCCTCGGCCCTCGTATCAGATAAATAACACAAGGTTTTTACCGCACATCCATACCCCAAACTTACCTTTCAGCGCTCATCTTCTACGTCATGCAGCCCTGGAACGGACGCAGCAGCATCCGCATCCGCCGCCTTCTCGTCGTGTGCGAGCCTGTATTCTAACCAATCCTTCGGCTCCTCCTTCTCCACCCCCGCTTCCCTTCAAAACACGACATATGCACAGATGCTCCTCGATCACGCGCAGCAACTATACACATTCGCCGTAAACGCTACAGGTGGCCAACGCACATACCAGACTTCAGTACCGGCTGTTGCCGCCTCGTATGGGTCTTCTAGTTATGGCGACGATCTGGCCCTGGCCGCGTTATTCCTCGCGAGGGCAACGAATTCGGCCGCTGTATATAAGCAAGCCGAGGGGTATGTTAGCAAATATCAGTTGAAGGGCCAGGACGGCGTGTTTAATTGGGACTCAGTGACACCCGGAGTAGTTGTATTGTTTGCGCAGATCAATCAGGCATTAAGCTTTGGAGGTAATTTTTCCAGCTGGCAACAAGAGGCGGAGAGGTATTTTGATAGAATTATGGCTAAACAGACTGACGGCTACCTAACAAAAGGTCAATAAACTCCCCTCGTGTATTTATGCTGCTGGGCTGATGTGGAAGGATAGGTGGACTACTGTTTTACCCCGGTGATTCGGACGACGCAAGTCTGAACCCTGCCCTCAGCGCTGCTATGCTCTTCACCAGATACGCACAAATAGCCACGACGTCAGCAAAACAGACGTCTTATCTCGTACGAATACAGTCCCTGCATCTTATAACAACTCTTACGTGTTCCATTGTTAGAATTTCGCAAAGAGTCAGATGGACTACGCCCTCGGGAAGAACCCCATGTCAGGTAGCCAACCTTTTCTTCCTGACCTTACATCTGGCTCACTGTACTTGTCAGTTCCATATATAGTAGGGTGCAACCCAAACTCTCCCTCCAACCCCCATTCAGCCTCGGCAAGTGGTGGAAACAATGTTAACGCCATTGATACCTCCCCAGCACAAGAAGCATACGTTATATATGGTGGCGTTGTTGGGGGACCTGACAAGTTCGACAATTTTTATGATATTCGTAGTGATTGGCCTGAGACAGAGGTAGGCCACCCGTCCCCCTGTTCAACTGATATTTTATGTTATGCATGAGCAGGTCGCACTCGACAGCAACGCTGCGATACTCACACTGGCAGCCATGCATGTGCTGAATGACACAACGGACCCATACTTCACTTCTCTCCAAGCAGGGGAATACGAAAAGCGTCGACCACACGGTACTCCTTGTGATGCTGTATTCAGTTGTGGGACCAGCTTATCAAGAGGTGCAATCATCGCAATGGCTGTCGTCCTGACTGTCGTTGGGATATTCCTTATGATACTGGCGGTTTGGTGCTTCTTCCTTTTTATCTCTAGAGGTAAAAAGCTTGAGCGCGTTTAAGATTCACAACAATGTACGGATTTTTCTGGACGGGACTTGACAACGGACAAGTAGCTCATGTAAATGATATCATGAAAATATGTGCAATGCATAATGTCGAGTTTAACGGTTTAACATATCTTGGAAGGTAGATACGTGCATAAATGACTTGCCCACCGGTTAATAATAGTATGTTGATCAATAGACCTGAGCTTCCGTAGTCAGCGAATCACTCCGGATAATCAACGGAAGACAGCATACCTCTAGAACATAACGCTCGTCTTCCTTCAGCCCCTCCAAATATGCTCCTGCAGTCGCTTCATCCACTCCGTTGGATTTCACAAGTGCTCCTACCAGCGCCTCATACACATCCGGCACAGGCCACGTCGGGCCACACAAGTAGAACACCCCATTCGCGTCCTTCAGCATCCTCACGAGCGTGTCTGCATCCTCCAGCATCTTATGCTGAATATACACCTTTTTCTTCCCGTCTCGCGAAAATGCGAGGCCCGCACGGGTAATCGTGCCATCAAGGAGATAGGCTTCGATTTCCTCGCCATAGAGGTATTCAGAGGCTTGGTGCCGCGAGCCGAAATAGTAGTAAATGGGCCCGATGGCTTTGCCCTGTTGTACGAGCGAAGCACGATGTTGAAGGAAAGCGCGAAAGGGGGCTGCGCCTGTCCCTAGTCCTGCCATGATGATTGGTTGTTTGTCGTCAGGGGGAAGCTGTAAAAAAAATGAGAGGGTGCATAATTGCCATGATGATAACTAACTTTCATCACGCTGGGCTTGATTGACACAGTTACTTTCTGTCCGATCTTAAGACCAGCCAAATACCTAGTGCATTGTCCATACCTAACGGCGCCTAATGACAACGTCAGCTCTCCTTTTTCAGGGATGTGCAAAATGCTCACCATTTGGCGTCACCCAATCTACAGTAACGACTAACAAGTCGACCCTGTTCCCCACCACGCTCTGTGCACTAGCAATACTATAATGCCTTGGCTTCACATCCCCCACCATCTCACAAAGAGTCTCGATGCCAGGTCTAGCACTTTCGTACGTCTTCAGCACGTCCGCGAATGTCACGGTGTCCTTCTCCGACATCTTCTTAAATGTTGAGGCACCTTCAGGCGACCCGATGAACTGCAGCGCGTATCTGTCAACCGGGTTGGAGGCGTACGCAGCCAGGTCTATGTAGAATGATTTTGGCGGCCGGCCAAAGAGATCGACTTGTTGCTGAAGGACTTGAAGGACTGTACGAGTGTGCATTTTATCCTCCCCAGTGGCGATCGGGATGGTGACGAGTCGTGCAGGATCAATTCCATACCAAGCACAAAAATCGAGCACTTCGTCCTCGTCATTCCACCCATGCACGCCTAAGGCTTCGCCGATCGCGTACTTCAACCCAGTTCCGGTTGAGTCGAACTCGAGATGGAAAACATTGCGGTCATATTCGAGAGGTGTAAGTCGTCGGTTGACGGTGCATGTTACAAGGAAAGTACGATCGGTGATTTCTGGACGAAGAGCTGGAATTTGTGGATATTCTGATGAGTCGAGGGTATGTGGAGGAGTAAAGACGGAAGGGAAGAGGAGGTGTCGCGCTGCATCATGCCAAGACCCGGTTCTTGCCTTCTTATCAACATCACCACAGTTGACACCAACCTCAATCGTGTTACATTCAAATTCCTTCAGGGTCGATTGTCCGGGTGCAGCCACGGCGTTATCGTCAACAAATTCAGTTTCTAAGAGTCCAGCCCAAGCCCTGGCAGTGATTTTCATCAAGTCAATCCCCTGCACGAGATCACCAAAAGCGACCTTCGCAAACTTGTACACAATCGACTCGGTCGCCGAACCACCAAGGTACAACTTCAAAAACGCAATATAGACAATCAAGTTCTGCATTTCGTCATTCGCAGGACCTGAGGCTCCAACTAATGTCGACGAGATGTCTTTTGCATTAATGATACAAACCCGCAGATCTCGTGCGAGAATAAGGGAAAGGGCATCAGAGGGGACGTTTGCAATGACTTCATTCACAGACCAAGTTGTCACGACCAAGACCGCCGACCCGGGATTCGCATACTTGATAAGGGAGTGGGTTTTAAGTAGAGTGTGGTCTAGGATTGCTATAAAGTCTGCTTCGCCTTGGGCGTAGGATGTGAGGGGAAGTAAGACTGGAACAGGAATGTGGTTATCCCAATTGTGTTTCGTGGTTAACAGGACGCGATCGGCAGTGACCGGATCTGCGGTCGAGAACACATCGTGATCGGTGAGAATGCGCGCAGATATCTCCTGGTTCTGCAGGAAGGTGTTTCCAATGACATGTGAGAGGCCCGAGCATGGGGCTTTCGGGGTACCGAAGAAGATGAGCTTTTTTATGGAAGAAGTGTCGATTGAATTTGGTATAGGAGATGGGATGATACTGCTAATAAAATGATGGAAGGCAGAGGGCATGGAAAGATACTGCTTTGTTTGGGACGGCACGATACGATGGCCATAAACTACAGATCCGCTGTCCAAAAGGGAAGTAAAAATATCGACATAGAGATTTCCTTGAGTTGCTGCGTTTGGGACATCGTCTAAGACGTGCACATATTTCACGGTACTGGGCAATGAAGCCAAGAGAGCGGATCCATCCCACGGACGAAGAACTCTCACCACTATGATTCCGAGACCCTGAACATGTGAAGAAATAGCTTTGGCCATCAAGGCTATTGGCCCGTTCAACAGGACAATTACAGTGCGAGCATTTTTGTCACCAAAGTAGTCAAAGAATGAATACCCCGCCAGTCGGATGGCATCGGAAAGAGCCAAACCAGCGGTGTTAAAAACCGGGGGCGGATCGATGGCATGACCTATCTCGCGGGAAGAACCGTGGTGATCAAAAAGGTGGATGACATGAGACGACGTTAGGTTGTAAGACAAGGACGTGATGTCTACAGATTCCTGAGGAGTGGCGGAAAGGAGAACCACGATAGTTTCTGGCAAGAAATCCAGCGCCGTGGCCAGGGGGGCAAGAGATGGGGAAAGGCTAAAACACTCTCCTACATGTATCACTGTGGGAACCTGAATTACCAACCTACTGGCGGGAGAAGGAGAGGGTAGATGCGCCAGTGATTGAGCCATGACGCCGAGACCACTGGGTGTTGTATAAGCTGTCAGGACGGCCCCCTTGACGGTATCCCGGCTCGTCCCTTCTGACAATCTGCCAACCAAACTGAGGCCCGCCCCGGGTCTTGTTTGTAATCTAACGACAGACGCTGCCGTGTAAGTCGATTCAGACCATGACCTTGACAGTGACCCAAAGCCAGCTTGTTCAGCCAGGTCATAAATATGGACGGTCGAGCTGGATGTAGAAGCGATATATTCTATGACATTAGACGCGGGTATACGAGAACTCCTGTAGAGTGGGTAGCTCTTCTGAGGAATCGGAGAAGAGGAGAGTGTGGAACTCAACGAAGGCGGCGTTGACGAGCGCGACTGGAACATAAGAATCAGTAATCTCCATAATTTTTTTTTTTTTTCGACTTTGTCAAAATCTGTTTTTGCAATAATCACGTCTTACAGGTCATGTGATCACAGCCACATGTGATCGAGAGGCGATACGTCTGGGGGGATTCAATGAGCCTCATTCATTACGACAGGGAATAGACATTCGAACAACAACTCGGACCAGCTTCGTGTCACTTTTGACTGGGTGTAAAAAGTCTTGTCTCAAAATATTACAAGTACAGAGTACCTTGGTGGCTCTCTGGCGAGTCACTTAACGAAAAGTGTTGAACAAACGGTCACCCTAATCAATCCTGAGCTCGTACAACGTACAAATAAAGAAATGAATCTGGTTACGCACCGTATCGCCCAGTCCAGGTGAAATTAAACCGTCAGGCGTAAGGCATGGATCGACACCAGCAACCCAAATCTAAAAGCAAACCGTCCCCGGTCATTCGAAACAATAAACCACGAAAGATTCATACCTCGAGGCCGGGATATTCGGCTTGAACATGCCGTAAACCATCTTCGGAGGCCAACACGCACAGTAGTTTGATGTCTTTGACTAAAGGCAATCATGAATAATTTGTTCAATACAATTGGTTGATTGGTATAATTTACCTGGAATACCCCAATCAACGATCATTGCAAGCGCGGCACAAGCGGTTCCTCCCGTAGCAATCAATGGATCCAAAAGGAACACCATATCCACCATGGGTGAAGGTGGAAGTTTCGAGTAATCTACATCACCATGAGCAAGGCTGAGACGGAGTAGCGTTGCAGGAGAATGACAAACACTCTACAGGTTGAAGAGTTGACTTCTCTCTGAAAATGCCCAGGTGGAACACGGGTGCTGCTCTGCCCCATAGTAGCGCAAATTAAAGATCAAGTAAGACCGGTCGAACTAATGAAGGACGTACGGGAAAAGTGATAGAAGTGCATCGGTCATTCCTAAACCCGCGCGTAACACGGGCGTTAGGCCAATCCTTGGCTTGATCACAGAACCTATGAATGGACCAACGGGTGTTTGCTATCATGGGACGACCCGAAGTGAGCGAAATAAAAACTCAGAGATAAAACGCATAATAGGTCACCCCATGGAACGTGTCTTCCGCTAGATCTCGGGTTGCCTCGATGCCTAGTACGAAGCTGATTTCACGCACACCCTAGGATTGGAACGATCTTAACGAACTGAGAAACTCTCGAGATATGCACGCACCTCACGGAATTCTTTGGGTGTCGTTGTCGCTTGCCGTAACCTGGACAGTTGTGCCTTGACAACGGGATGGGATAGGATGTGGAGGTTTGACATGAACAATATAAATAAATAAAATAAATAAAAAAATCTTACAGATAAACTACTTCTTGTGTTTCGAAGTGCCCAAGGGAACCTTCCAAGTATGATTTAAAATCGTCTCATCATGTCGAGCGATATCACACTGGCGGTTGTCCCAATACTGGGCATGTCCGGCAACGCCCAGTATCCATTCGTTTTGCAGCTGTGGATTATTTATACTCTCATCACTCTCATGCTTTGGGTATTCGTCAACGAAAAAAACGAAAAACGAACAAGGGGACAAGAGGACATTCAAGTTAAAATGGATATCGAAAAAATACCCATGCGTGTGTTCCCTGATGAGCTGGAACGCTATATCTTTGAAATTGCTTGCTGGAATTCAGGGGATGCCCCCAAACTTGCTAGGGTTGCTCGTCGAGTACAAATTTGGTGGGTGTCTTTTCCCGTACAATTCTTCCGTGTATCCCCTCAACGTACGTGCAGGATCGAGCCCATCATTTACGCTAATGTGGTATTGAACCATTGGTTCCCACATGCAGACTCAGAGATGGTCCGGTTGTTTTTGCGCACGATCGAAACAAGGCCTCCATCTTTTTTCGCCAAACATGTCAAATCCGTCTATTTAAACGTGCACACTCACGAAGCCGCCCGCATTATATCAGTGTGCACTGGAGCCAAGAACATTGTCTGTTGCGATGCATTGTGGTCGCAAACTCCTGGCCAATGCATGGACTTACCCGAAATTCTTGCTCTCTCACCTCAACGACTCACCGTGGGTTTGAGGCGAATCTTCCCATCTCCCCAGACTGCCAACTTTCGTCACTCCTTATTCGCAAATATAACACACCTTCAAATTACAGACCGATTGGCATTCACGACATGGCCTAGATTTGGTCTGCCTCGGTTAACACACCTTGCTTTCCCATATTCGCCAGGTCGTGACCCCACCGATCATATTATTAAGCAGCAAGTCTACGATATTCTATCAGCTTGTTGCACTATACGGGTCTTACTGCTTACTACAACTGATCGCGATAGTACGCCTAGGCTGTTGATGAGCGACGAACCCCGAGCCGTAATCGGTTATTGTAGGGTGTCGAGGCTGGAGTACGAGGCTTGTTTAAAAGGAGAAGATAATTTATGGACACGCGCGGAACAATTTTCTGCCCAACATCGCTCCTTAAAATCTCACGGTACGTTTCTTCATTTTCTCGTTCCCTCGCACTAACCCGTTCCGATAAATAGATTCTTGGATTTGCTTTCCTTGACATGCCATAAACCTGTTTACTACAATCCCTACGTGGCGGTTCAATCTCTTCGAGAACCTTCTACTCCGACAAAAAAACAAATCTCGTCGCATGCCATACGGTAATTACCTGCAGTGTATTTCGCACAATCTCGTCGAACGAATAAACCCACAAGCTCTCGCCCACTGACAATGTCGACCCTCATCCATATCTCACTGTCCTTTCTGCTTTCGGATTGCTCTTAAATATCGAGTCTGAACGTTCGTCGCGTGTTCATTATTCTAGCCTGTCGACAAGGGCACAAACTTGTCCAAATTCTCATCATTGTGTGTGTGCCCCCTACTGCCACTCGCTAAATACTATGCTGACGACCCAACATAGCCATGAAATGGTTCCTGTCTTGTCTGCTGTTTGTGTATAACGATCGTCTTTATCCGTCATACTATTTCCTGTCTTCGTTTGTCGTCATTTAAGACGTACCTTCTGAGCAGACCTCGGGACTAAAAACCCACGCAATTCATCGTTGATATCTTTGTGTTCGAATCGCTTCTCAAGGACATTACGGCTGAAGTCGCTCAAAAAAAGCCTAACGACGTTTATATTCGCAGGGTTTTAAAATACCTCCTTTCGATAACACTGTGGCCCATTTCTCGTCGTCCATTCCCTTCCGAACTGTCTTTTTGAAAACGAAATGTGTGAAATGTGTGTTTCGATCATCCTGTAAAAAGTATTGAGTAAATCATCTTTGTTCACAGCTCAAGGTAAACCTTCGATGTCAGCCTGAATCCAATTGAACTGATTAATGATACGAATTCACCCACGTCGGTGAACCGACTCGCCACTTCGGCAATTTTTAGTTCACATCTTGAAAGGGCGAGACAGGTCAAGGCCAAAACTAGGATAAGAAGAGGAAGACAAACCCAGGCTTCAAAATTCTCCAAGCTTCTCGAATACAATTGGGCCAATTGGTGCCCATGAGGCTCAATGCGCAGACGACAACGTCCACTATATGTCCCTCGCCAACTCCCTCGTTACCTTCGGATCCAGGCAACGGAATTTTTACGTGAGTATCCGCCTCAATAACAAAGGCGCCATCAGACAACAAATCGAATGACAGGACCGTCAAGCCTTTAGGGACTAATGCACGGGCGAGAGAGGCATCCCCACATCCCAGATCGGCGATGACAGTTTTGGCGGGGTATGACGAGAATGTCGTGATATAATGAGAGACAGGGTTAGTGGGCCATGAGTTTACTTGACGACGAAAGCCCGTATGATACTATGGCAGTATTTTAGTTCGGATATAGAATTCATCACAGGATAGAATACCTCTTCATAAAGCTTAGGATCATCTTGCATCATCCGATGGGCTTGTGCACTGTCTGACTTATAAAGCACTTCATTTATCCATCTGTTATCCGAACAACACTCAATAATCTACGTCTGACAAACAAGAAAATCGGTCTGACCTAAAGCGTGCCCCGTCTAAACTCTGTTTCATCCCTTTCTGAAGTGCAGTCAAGGTTGGCGTTTCCACATGTGGCATGGTTGGCTGGTCAATAACCTTAGTATCATTTATCGCCGTAGACTCCTTCAACTTCTTCGATACCATATGCACAGGCGAACTCCCGGTCAAATCTAAGGGTTCCGTTGAGTACCCTGGGACTTTCGAGCTCCCGATCTTGTCCGTCTTCGCCTCATCAAACCTCGCCAGTCCCTTAGCACCTTTCTCTTTCCTTTTCCCATGTCCCTCAGACTTGTCCTTAAATACTTTTTTGTTATTGTGGTTGCCTCTTTCCAATTTCTTGTGGAGTTTCACAAGGTTTACTTGTGCACCCATGTGAATCTTTTCTAGATCGTTTCCCGACGACCGTTTGCGCTTCCTTGACACTTGACTCCCATCAATGGTAGCAGGAGTGGACGGCAAAGACCAGCCAGGAACTTGAAAGAGAGTCATTGCATGTATGAGAGGAACAAGCAAATTGAATTTAGAGTCCGCGGCCTCAAGTTGTACTAACTCCTGGTGCCAGTGCAGTCCCGGGTTTTACAAACCATGGTACGAACAAATTCAACGCCACCGGTACTGCGTAACAGATCTTACCGTCTTTACCTCTCCGTCTCTACCTCCCCGGTCCGTACTTCTGCTAATGATGTGCGCAATCCGAACCAGGAAAGTACGACTAATGAAAAATACATGTCAGCGGGCACCCTAGTTTCACATCAACAACACACGGCGCAGTAGCTGCTTTCGTGCGTAACTCGATCAAAGATGCAAACTGGTTGCAGGCAGCTACAGCAGTTATAAAGGATGAAGTCCAACCACTTCCCATGAACCCACTAGCGCTGCGGCTCTTTGCAGTATTGTGTTCCTCCGTTTCAATATGACGAGAAAGAACAGGCGCTTTTTCTACCCAAAAGCTGACCCAAATGCATTACCTATCCCCCCCAGGCCACCACCGGACCTGTACACTGTAATATTTGATCACATATTAATAGTGCAAGAACTTTGCTAACCAACTTCAAAGTCGTCCGCTCAATCATTTAGTCCTCCCGTAACCTCCGCACTACCCCCGCCTCCCCTATCTGGAGTGTCCGTGGGCGTTATGCGTGTGAGTATCCATTCCTGACAAATGATTCACAAAGACAACCTTTAATTGTTTAGGAGGACCACGAGTTGGAGCTTCTCGACGATTTGTTGTCGCCGTCCTGTGATCATCGGATAGATCATGAATTACGCACGGCGCCTGTAATGACCCGCGATGCCTATATTGCTTCAGGTTACAGCAAAAATACTGTGCAATATGGGGTCATGGGTCGCGTTATGTCTATTCAGTGAGTTCATGTTATTTACCATAACAAATGAAGTGCCGTCTTCTAACTTACGAAAGTTCGAAGACTGGAATCGATACATTCAATGACCCCCGTCTCTACGTCAACACAGTAATTACTTTTTACAAACTAATACTAATGCGATAAATTTCATTTTTTCTGTTAAATAGAACACTCCGTTTTCAGCTGTGGTCTGTGGTGTTCAGGGATCGGGAAAATCCCACACCGTCTCCGTTCTCCTTGAAAGCATGTTCATTTCGAACTGTCCTCAAATTGGCTCTCTGGAAAAGTCACTCTGCGGACTTGTGCTTCATTTCGGAGAAGGGGGAACGAGTTCGCGACCGAGCGAAGCATCTTGGATCGGGGTACCGCATTTCCCCAATGTGCAGGTCCCGCCTGTCCGAGTCTTTGTCTCGCGGTCATCTTTGAATACAATGAGGCGCGCTTATGCCCCACTTGGTGAAAATGTTACAGTCGAACCCCTACTTTTCGACGAGTCTGAACTCGATGCAGAAGCGTTTTTGTCCATGATGGCTGTCGGATCATCAGAGTCTGCGCCGTTATATGTTCAAATTATTTTGGTAAGCAACTCTCACTTCAAATATGTGTGACGTTGGCTGTAAGCTTATCACGCAATGCGTCATTCTTCTTGCGCATTAGTCGATCTTGCGCGACCTCGGGGAGGACTTCACATACCCGGCTTTCATGGCAGAGCTGGATGCACAAAAACGTAGCTTTAATCCTGCTCAACAGGCTGGGCTGGAACAACGGTTATCATTGCTGAATTCTTTCATGGGGAAAAGGCCCAACATTTCCAAATCCTTTTTCCCAAGCTCCACAAATTGGGAAGGCCCATCGCAACACTCCCGGTTCTCAGCTGGTCAACTGACCATCATTGACTTATCGGACCCTTTTATCGACGCAGCATCGGCCTGCGGTCTATTCGAAATTGTCGTCCGGTTGTTTGTTCGAACTGACGTCGGGACGGGAAAGGTGCTCGTTGTCGATGAAGCCCACAAAGTATTTCCAAGGAGTATCCACCACGAATTATGTTCATCTTTTTTTGTAGTATCTGTCGGTCAATAACGGAGTCTCAGGCCTCACCAAGTCCCTGCTGACTTTGACCCGCGAGCAGCGGCACTTGGCTATGAGGGTAATTATTAGTACTCAGGGTTAGTTATGACAAAGTTTTTGGTTATATTTTGCTCTGAAGAAATCGTCGACAGAGCCAACAGTGGTACCTCCGGTTCTTCTCGATCTTTGCACGGTTGCGGTGATCCATCGGTTCTCGTCCCCTGCATGGTGGGAGCACCTCTCGCGTCACGTCTCTGCCAATATTTCGTCCGAGGAGGCCTTTGAGAAAGTAGTCAAGCTTCAGGTATATAGTTATTTACTCAATGCCCCCGATGATTACATTATTTTATCACAGACAGGAGAGGCGATCATTCTTGCGCCATCAGGGCTTGGAGTTTTCCGAGAGACGACGTCAAAACCGATGACGGAAGACCAGGCAACTGAGGCAAGCGATAATTCCGGGACTTTGGGCCAGTTCGGGCGACGCTATCTGCATATAAAGACGCGGAAACGGGTGACAGCTGATGGCGGTGCCTCCATCCTAGTTTTAGATACTACTTGAGTCTCGATCCAGAACTTTTGTTTTTGAGTACATAATGCCAACAATTGGCGCATCATCGACCTTGGTAGGACATCAGGTTAGCTGCCTGCAGAGGCTGTGAATGTAAACATGCAAGTATACGACCCAGTCAAGTTTGATCAACCGTCGGGCGGTGTTGAATCCATTCGAGTCCACAGTCAATTGCATAAGTACGTGATTAACAAGATTCTAAGCAGAGCAGATTTCCGTCAAATATCCTATCTGTTGTCTATATTTACCTCTCCTGCTCAAACCGATCCCCCCGTTTCCGTGACCAACTGCTACTGATATTCCCATCTCTCGAGCCGCCAACTCTAATGTCCTCTCCAATCCAGCTAATTGCCCGCCGTCGTCCAACCGAGTCTGGCTTCCGAGAAGTATCACACTCGGCGTCCCACTCACGGTATCGTTCAGGTAACTCTCGAGGAGGTGAGTGTACCATGAGCAAATGCTACCCAAGAAACAAAAATGGGTAGCTGAAGTAATAAAGCAAGGTCTAAACACACCTGGGCAGGTGAAATCCCTATAAGACTAACACTGCTAGCTTTGTTCCGCACAATCGGTATTTCCCCCACGCCATTGGGCAGTGAAAATTGTGCCCTCCTTCTCCCAAAGTTCCCCAAAGGTAACCTGTCCTCATCTTCCGGCAAATATCTACCGTTTGTACCCTGTCCGCGTCCCAGCTCACTTCCAATTATGCCGTCTTTGTCTATGTTTGCAGGCGCCCACGCAATAATAAACACGCCGGCAAAAGTCGCTGCGCAGCCATAAAGGAATGTCACCAGTTGGTGAAATGTAGCTTTTTTGAAATCGCCGTAGAGGATGGCAGAGCCGACTATAGCGGAAAGATTAAAGAGAACAAACTGAACAGGGATCACAACCTGGACAACACAGGTCAGTTAAACTGCGTTGAGGAGGGGAGTTTGGACGTACTTTACTATCAAAGCGCATCAGAGCTCGGTTGAGATACTTGACCTGAGAAACACCTGTAAAAACAAGAATCTGGAAGGACACAGACATTTTCTTTGTTTAGTTTGAATGGCAGTGAAATAGTCTCGGACTTACAACGAGAATTAGATAAGTGGGCCACTTCGTAAACATCTCGATCCACTCCAAGGTCAATAGAGTTGATATTGCCTTGGTTGACAAAACCGTGAAACCACCTTCATATTGGACTCAGTATCTTATACCGAGACTATTGGCAAAACCAAT
Source organism: Hygrophorus russula (assembly GCA_003314125.1). Taxonomy (NCBI): domain Eukaryota; kingdom Fungi; phylum Basidiomycota; class Agaricomycetes; order Agaricales; family Hygrophoraceae; genus Hygrophorus; species Hygrophorus russula. The sequence continues at coordinate 90,703 of QLPE01000081.1, read as the reverse complement.
CACCAAATAGGGCGCACAAACCGACATCCACAAAGACCCAGCTCTTCCCTATCTGTCCCTCAGAGAGAGTAGCAAGCACGACTGCACCGACCACATATACGCATGAATATACGATGAACAGGCGTTGTGAGATGGCGCGGATGAGCGCATCAAGGTCAAGTCGATTGTCGGACGTGTTTGAGGAGAGTACAACAGTCACGGCGCCCACAATGGCAATGAAAATGCCAAGCAGGTCAATCTGTACAGGAGGACTAAAATAAGAAGACGAACATAAAGGAAGAGTGAGCCGTACTTTTCGGAATCGTTCGCTTAACATGAGAGGTGCAAACAGACAATTAGCCAAGAGTGCAAACTACAAAATGCGGTTAATACTTGAGGGATACGAATGCTAGATGTAGCTCACTGTGCCTAATGGTGCTACCAGGGAGGCGGGCGCGAACGCATACGAGATGAAGTTGCCCAGTTCACCTATGTTCATCAATAAGAACCCAAGCCACCTGAAGATGTATGGTAGAAAGTAAGAAAACGGGTAGATGATGGAAGACAAACCACAGTCTACTCTTGAGATAGTCACTCTCGCTCCCATCTTCCTCTGCTGTCGGATGGTTGTTTTCCCCTTTAAGGGAAGTTATGATGCCATTCGACATTGACTCTTGTAGTATTATATCCACAGGCATCAAATCGTGCGTCGCCTCACCCGAATCTCCACCAACAACAGACTTGGAGAAGCCCAAGCGTGAGGGAACAAAGCACGAGGTCGACGTGCGGTTTGTTTGCAACTGTGGATCACTGCCAACAGACCCTCCACCGTAGGTCCTGGAAGGCTTACTTCCATCTTGTGGTGGAAGAAGAGGTTGCGTTTCAAGCGTGGCAACACTTGAGGTCAAAGGCGAGTCTCCTGGCACATCCACCTGCCCTTCTGCGTGTATCCGCTCCTGATTTTCATCACCCTCGTTTGGGACTTCACTTTGTCTTCCTGTGGCCTCGGTAGTGCCCCCATTCTGCCGCGCCTTTGACCGCCGATGTCTCGCCCTAGCTCGTTTCTCAGCTTCCAGTCGTTTGTGAGCTAGTTTCTGCAAATTGAGAGCAAGGGATATGAGGACATTCCCTACAATGGCAACCGTGATGCCGATGACAGTCATAGTAGTGATCTGTGGAAGTTTGATGGTATGGCCCGGGTTCATGGCTAGGCTTGTTTTAGGCATCTCTCGACTGAAGGATATGTAGTTCAAATGATTGGCCATTAGAATTATAGGCAGCTGGTGAATTTAAAATTGAGGGTGTGGCTCCGTGAGCTCGAGCCAGCCATTGGGTTCGTGTTGGATGTCAGGGCCAACTCAAGCCTGAGTTTAGCGCTACACAGCCGTCACACATTTTCAAAGTACAACTGTGACATGCGCACCCAACACACACCCCATTCGCTCCCCTCATTCCCGGTATACTCGTCCGCATTTCTCTCCCCAAACGAGCTTGTGTTAGGTGGAGGTGGAGGGGCCACAAGAAGCGGAATAAAAAATAGACTCGTGAGTTGAACACAATTTTTCTGCTTCGTTTCACAACTTTTCCTTTGGTTTGGTTGCATAGAGATTGTATCATATAGGAAATGACAGGAAATTAGACCTCATAGACGAGCTCGAGCTCGAGAAGGATGAAGACGCGCCGATGAGTATGGCCGCAGATCTGGTGGTTAGTACTCTAATATGCGCCATTTTTTTCATCCCGACTTTCTGGGCATACCTCAGGCAAAGAGAGTAATATGCGGAGTAAATAGCCCTACCAGTAAACTGGAGAAAGGAGAGAATGAAAATTGCAGAGTGTATGGTATTACGGAGAAGAAGTGAGTCTCTCATAACTCACATTTTTCTGGTTGGGCATTGACGAACTGCCAAAAGATTGTCTCTGTTGGAGACACAAGGGACCTTAATGGCAGGTGATTTGGAAGATTACCAAGTAAACATATTCCCTGGCCTTCGAACTTGTCTGACAGTTAGAATTAGAAAGTGACAGTCCTGTCCCCTGACGGTAAATTAGTGGCGGCAGCAGGTTCTCGTGATGTGCGTACAGTACTATTCTTAACGTCGCATTACCAACTTAATTCGCTCTATAGGTGTCTCTACTTTCATTCCCATCTCTCCTGCCGATTGCCCATGCCATTCGGGTGGACAAGGACGTCTATGATACAACATTTTCATCAACACATGTTCGCCTATTTCTTCTCATCACACAGTCGTATTATTTTTTACACATTGACAGCTCGTAATAGCCACGACTAGCAATCTTCTCGTCTACGCCCTTCCCGAGCAGACCCCGGCATTGCCGTCGCCCTCCAAGAATAGGAAGAAAGGAAAACAAAAGGCCATTCCTTTAGCAGACCTAGTTCTCGTTCGGACTATCGAGCTGCCGTCTTTGCCTGGGCCTGCACATGGCAGCACATTCCGCGCGGCCAGGTTCTTAAATATCTATATAGTATGCATTAAATCAAATTAACGGAGGGCCGCGTAGGTTTCACCCCCACAACGACAAGATTTTCTACACAGTATTGAACACAACGTCCCCGCGTTCCAAAAAGAAAACGATACCAAGGCAGGCATTTGTGTGCAAATGGGATACAGCGTCGTGGACGGTTACGAAGACTCGGAAGGTAGATGATAGGGGAGTTACGTGTTTTGATGTCAGGTTCTCGATATGTTATTCTTTGTTTGCATGTGGATATTGACCCATACTCTCGAAGTCCTAATGGGAAATTCCTCGGATTTGGGTCGTCTGGGTATACGATTGGTTTGTTAGATGCTACAACTCTTAGTGTGAGTTTTCTCAGCTTTTTCTAATCTTTGTCTCCTTGATGCGCCGCTATCACAGCCTCTGGAGACAATCCCAAAGGCCCATGAGTTCCCGCCAACGACCATTCACTTCAATCCGACGTCAACACTACTGGTATCTGGCAGCGCAGATAATTCTGTGCGGGTGGTTACCGTACCTGATTCGCTTGGGGTGTCATGTACGTTTTTTTGCATTCTGCTTGCATACTCATGTGTTGATGAATTTTGGCACACAGCTTGGAGTATATTGTATATAATAATCCTCACATTGCTTATTGTTCTCCTAGCAGTGTCCGCACAGATGTTACTTGGTCCACTGTAATATACTGGCGCCATTCAGGTTTTTTTCATTCATAACAATACAGTATGAGGCGTACAACTACGCCAGAATCTATAATATTTACCGTGTCATGCCCAGATAATAAGTAAAATGCTAATCATAATCATCCTCTTCGACCAACTTTCGCTTCACCCCATTCACACTAGGTCCCTTCTCGCCAGTCTGAATCTCCTCCATCGTGTCGCTCTCTTCTTCCTCGTCATCTCCACCAGCAAATAGACCTTCCTCTTCCTCCGCAGCATCACTACCATCCTCCGTAACAATGCTCGCCCCAACGCCTGCCGCAACTACAGGTGTCCCAAGCATATCAATATCCGACGGCGTTTGTATTGCACTAATAGGGAAAGGCGCTTCGGGTGCTGTTGATACATCTATGGTATGGCCTTGCGACGTTGGGATCGATGCTGAGAATTTCGTAGCTACAGGTACTGGGATGGCAGCAGGTTCCATATCTTCATCGTCGTCTTCCTCGGATTCGGACTCTTCAACTTCTTCGATCTCCTCGTCGTAGAGCTTCACGCCCGGGGGTGGTTTGTTTGGTACGAGGTCAAAGTCGACTGCCGTGAGAGAGTCAGCAGAGGAGGGGAGGCGGACACCGAAAACTTCGGGGACGGCTGGTAAGGGCGCTGCATTTGTTTGTGCAGCTAGGGAAAGTGTATACTAAACGTCTGTCAACTCTCGTGCACTAGAGCTAGTGATTGAAAGAAACCCACTTCCTTAGGGACTCTGCCACCAAATTCCCAACCTACGCGGGCCTGTACTGCCAGAACGACGTCGTCCATATCGATCTTTCCTGATCTTCCAGCATGGTCTGCGTACACGAGCGCGTCAGACAGAACCTGCGCAGTATATCTGTGGGAAAACTCGAGTAGCTGGTGAAGTACACCTGGCTGCGTGTCTTGGACTGTTGGTGTTGACGCGATGAGGAGGGCAATTGCTCGGGCTGTAGGCGGGAGAGTATCCGCTTGACGAAACATAATGCGCTTGTTTGTATGTGTTTTTATTTGGCGACAGCTTTGAAGAAAAACAAAGAAATAATGTCTAATAATCCTAGCAGTAATAACAAAAATGACAAGGACAAGTACGGGGACCTCGAGTTGCGTTGAGATTAATATTTTGCATCCAGGCTGTTGAGAATCCAATTGACATTGCAAGTACTTGCCGTGTGGCTGGACCGTGCGCCTGAGAAACTTGAAACCGCGGCGCCCTTTGGTTTACGTCATTATACTCTCACCCCCTTACCTCCGTCCACCACAATGTTCCGTTCAGCAACTAAATCTGTTCTAAGAACAGCAGCTCCCCGTTCAACTACGGAAAGTCTTCTTCCTGTTATTGCCAGAGGCTATCATGAGAAGGTCATCTCACATTATGAGAAGCCCAGAAACGTAAAGTGGATTCTTTTTTATAGATCGTCTCTTATCTGATAGCGACGATTTCATTTTCAGGTGGGCTCTATGCCGAAGACTGACCACGATGTTGGTACAGGACTCGTTGGTGCACCCGCGTAAGCAATCTTCCTGTCTGTCGGACAAACTTGGTTGACTCCCGGATAGATGTGGTGATGTGATGAAGTTGCAGATTCGAGTCAATGACCAGGGCATTATCTCAGACGTAAAGTTCAAGACTTTCGGATGCGGCAGTGCCATCGCATCGAGCTCGTATATGACCGAACGTGTCATGGGTTTGTCGTTGGACGAAGCCGGGAAAATTAAGAACACAGAGATTGCAAAAGAGTTGTGCTTGCCTCCCGTCAAGCTTCACTGTTCAAGTATGAACAATTGTGATTTTATAGTGTTTTTTATACTTATTACAATCTTAGTGTTGGCAGAAGACGCGATTCGGTCTGCTATCCGAGACTACCGCTCTAAACGCAGTGCGATGGCCAGCACAAGTCAGTCAGTTTTCATGGATGCCACACAAACCGCAGAACCAGCCGTCGCTGGTCAGTCGGCGTAGAACTGTATTTTATTTCTTGTCTTTCGCCTTTCCCATCGCGTTATGCTCGTATACATCCAACTCAAAAAACGACCGGAAAGATACGATGCCTAGTTTACCGCACATATTGTAATATTAGCACTATGCCCTCGTTCATCCTGCATATTATATTGGCAAAATTTTAAGTTGTCTCGAGTACATTGTGTGGTTGTATTATAAAGCGCCTTTCTGGCCCACAAATGAAAAGCTCCCAGCGGCAAACCACCGCTCATTCGCCTCCTTCACTCGTTGTGCAGCAGCTGCACGATTGGTCAATTCGAATCCTATAAGGAATAAGATCAACGAGTCACTTAAATGCAAGGGAAATGTACCTTGGAGCGGTGTGACACTCAAAGATGTTGCAGTTCCAGAGGTCTGCGCTTGCGCAGAGCGTGTGATAGCAGCAGTTCGTAACTTGTTAGCTTTCGACAACTTTGCTATTATCATAACAATATTAGTGTCCGCCGACTAGACGAAGATCTAAACGAACCTCGACTCTTAGCCTCTCCCATTCCAGCCCGAACTTTCCCAGTCCCAACTCCGATCATACCCAAACCTTTTGTCTGATCAAAGGCCCCCACTTCCTCCTCTGCTTCTCCGAAAACCATCCGGTTCTGCAATTTCCGCAGTTCGGTCTGCGCATATGCCTCTTTTGCTTTGCGTGCGCTATGCAAATGCGCTATGATCAAAAAGAGGGAGGGTAATATAAATGAAGTGAGACAGACCGTTTTCCGCCCCTTCGCTTTTTAGGCCCATCATTCGGTACAGGAAGTGCCTTGATGACCTTGGAAGGCGGTGGTGCAGCCAACTTGTCTATATGCTTCTCGATCTTGTCCCGTAGTGCTTCGCCGAAGGAGCCTAAAATATGTCGCCCTTATCAGCGTAGCCTCGTATTATACAAAGATGAGTCTTCACCGTCACGCTGGTGTCTCTCTAAGTCCATTCTCGCAGCCAGAACACACTTCGCGCCAACCGAGCGCTGGACTTTGAGTTGATAATCTGGTGGGGTCTGGGAAACAAGGTCGGACTGAAAAATAAAACCTGTATGTCGACGTTGAGTCGCCGAGGAGAAGCCCGCTGCAATTTTCCTTTGCGCGCCTAGGAGCTGGAGAATGGTTTGATGAGACTGGGTTACCTCTAACATGGCGTGCACTAGACTAACATGGACATTACAAGCTGGCATTTTCGCGAGTCCTCCGAGTCCTCCGGCGACTCCGAGTAACTTAGCAGCTGTAGTGGTACCAACAATAGCGGATAGGTTGGGTGCGAGAACATTCATTCTTGAGCTAACGTACATAAATATCTGATATCATGAAATGAGTGCCAGATATGCGGGGAAAGGGAAAGCATACTTTTTTCCGAGCCTCCTCCAGCCTGTCCGCAAGGTCACACGCCCGTTCAACTACAGCCCAAGCTGTGTCCGTAAGTGGTTGACCTGAGGTGGTAGTGGCTGTCACCAGCACACTCATGATTACTGCGGATGGCAATACGCCTGTAAGGTCAACCTTGGTCGGATCCTACATTTGGAGTGATGGTGAGAGAATGACGATGAAAGTGGGTCAAATGGACCTCGCTATTTCCTAATACCCGTACGGACCGAATGAACATTGCAGGGTCGGCCACTAGTTGTTCTAGTTCTGGAAATTTTGGGGCATAATGGTCACGAATAAACTGTAAAACAGACCATTACACTCCATGACACTTCTAGATGGGCCATTAATTTTACCTTATGTACGACCAAGATCTCATTATCCACGTCTACTGAGAGATTATTTGCTTGCACAATGAGATTGTATTCGGGGTTCATGTGTGCGGGTAATGACATTGCTTCAGTCGTGCTCGGATTGGCTTTAAATTTCTCTATGTCCTACAAGACACAGGTGAGTACTATACCAGTTTTAAACGAATACATAACAGACGCACTCGCAGGATATCGGCCATCCGCTTACTACCCTCCAACTTTGCGATCTTGCTCACATCCTCGATCCCAGCTAATTCCATCTGCTGAACTTCTTCTGCATCTAATTCATCTGCAGGTTTAATACCGCCTTCGAGAACTAGTGCTCCGACTTCGATATGGTCTTGTTCTTCCTCACTTCCTTCAGAGTTTTCAGAGTCTTCCACGTCAGGTCCAGGAGCAAGGTCTGCTTTACGTTTGAGACCTTTCTGAGCTGAAGAAGAAGTTGAATCTTGTTCATCTTCACCAGCATCGGATAGACCGTCGAGGTCTGCTAGTAATTCGTCTGCAAGGCCACTCATGTTAAGTAATACGTGACATGTGACAGATTTAATAATATTATTATTATAATACGCAAGTCTCCCAATTTGATAAATCGTGTGACTGCTCTTCCGTGTGATTATTACTTGGCGCACGCGTCACTCGGCTCCACACGACAAAGGCGCCAATTGCGAACCTTTGAACACCAAAATGCCTGCGAGTGCAGCTGGTGTCGTCGACGCCTTCAAGAGTAATGCATAAACAGTACCCTGTTTTCCCCTTTGTTTATAAAGTTCGTTTTTAGATCTTATACGACACGGAAAACATCATCATCACGCTCGTCAAGAAACTAAATTGGACGAGTTAGAAGACGAGCTTTCCCCGAGCTCTCCTCGTGGCTTTCATCAACAGCAGAAACAAGCACAACTGAAAGTTCCCCTCGTAAACCAAGTCCCACCAATAATATTGTCTCCAGCCCCTCGTGAGGCTGCGGAAGCAATCGTCAACGAGGAACGCGAAGCAAAAGCAAAAATGCCCGTGTACCAGGGACTCGACAACTTCAATCTTGTTGATAAGATGGGCGAGTGCGTCTTTCGTTTATCCTTACCCGATCTCTCCAGATCTCAATCCTCTTCGTAATCAGTGGAGCATTCTCCAACGTTTATAAAGCGATCGACACTACAACAGGAAAGAAATGTGCTGGTATGTATAACTTTGTATTATCTTATTTGTGGCTACACTTCTTTTATTCTATAGTCAAAATAGTTCGTAAATACGAGCTCAATGCTTCTCAGGTTAGTGTTTTCGTCATTTGACCTCTGACCCCTATTTTGTCACTTACCACTCACGTCATCCTCCGTCCCGTTAATGCACACCTATCGTTTCATACCTCTTCAATTGTCGCTGTCCTAGGCCGGCGACAAACACCTGAATGCCCAGTTTAAGAAAAAGCCCCGTGTAACAGAGGTGCCGTTTTCATTTCATTTTCTTATCTTCCATCGTGCTGCATGCTGCGTTTTGTCGCTGACACTGTTCTACTCAGCGTGCCAACATCCTCAAAGGCAAGTCCTTTCAACCGACGAACGAATTTGTACTTACCAAATCTGTAGAAGTCCAAATCATGCGCGGCACAAATCATCCTTCGATTGTCAAGCTCATCTCTTTCTCGGAATCCTCTGAATACTATTTCTTGGTCCTTGAGTGTACGAGCTTTTTCCCAGTTGTCAACAGAGTTAACCCTTGATCACTCGTCTTCAATATAGTGATGGAAGGTGGCGAGCTTTTCCACCAAATTGTCAAACTCACCTACTTTAGTGAGAACCTCTCTCGCCACGTCATCCTGCAAGTTGCCCATGGAATCAGATATTTACACGAAGAGCGTGGGGTAGTGCACCGTGATATCAAGCCCGAGAACTTGCTCTTTGACTCCATCCCCATTGTCCCGTCTAAATCCATACAACACAGACCATACGACGAAGAGAAGGAGGATGAGGGCGAGTTCATCCCTGGTGTCGGTGGCGGCGGGATTGGCCGGGTGAAAATCGCTGATTTCGGTCTGAGCAAGGTCGTTTGGAACGAGGAGACCATGACACCTTGTGGGACTGTTGGGTACACTGCGCCAGAGATTGTCAAGGACGAGCGATATAGTAAGAGCGTTGATATGTGGGCATTGGGCTGCGTGCTTTACACGCTGCTCTGTGGATTCCCCCCCTTTTACGACGAGAGCATTAACGTGCTCACCGAGAAGGTTGCGAAGGGGTACTATACATTTTTAAGTCCTTGGTGGGATGATATCAGCCGTAGCGGTCAGTGTGATCGTTCGTCTTTAAGGAATACAATACTAATATCTGCATCTAACAGCCAAAGACCTCATCCAACACCTCCTTTGCGTCGATCCCGCACAACGCTATACCATCGACGAATTTCTCGCACACCCATGGTGTAATGCCGCACCAGCCCCACCACCGCCACCCACACCATTCATCTACGCCAACCAACCCGGATCTGGACGGCCCCTTGACTCGCCGCTCCTAACAGCTGCCCGCGGAGGACGCGCTGAAGGGCGGAGCCCTGGAGTCGCGACTCTCAAGGAGGCTTTCGATATCACGTATGCTGTGCACCGGATGGAAGAGGAGGGCGCGAGACGGAGAAAGTATAATGGACGAGGAGGAGCTGGCGCAAGGGGGTTCCTCGGCGGCTTGAACGAGGACGATGAAGACGACGACACGGACGAAGAGGATTTAAGAAAGAAGGGTATAGAAGTTGGCGCGCCCCCGCCTAGAAGGGGCGTTGCGCATCCAGTGCCTGTCGGGGACGTAAACAAGGTGGAAGGGGGACGCGCTGGTCAGAGAGATCAGGCGGTTGGACAATCGCGCGCGAAAAAAAATGTGGCTCACGGAAGCTTTGAGCTGGATATGGATGGGGCTACGTTACTTGGCAGAAGACATAAGCGAGGTGTTGGCAGTCCCTTGTCTGCCGAGCCTATTGGTCCCATTTCGATGCAATTAGGTCCTCCTGGAAGTCCCATGCACCCTTGAAATGACCTTTTCTCTCAAAAGTTCCCGCGCCACTTGCATCATTCTTATCAGCACCGCTCGACCGGCGATTGCATGCATACCTATATCATCTGGGGACATTCTGCGCCCCTCTTACCCGTACAAAATTAACATTCCGTCTTCGTTCTGTCTGTCGTGTTTGTGCATTGTACGTGTTGAACCTTTTGTACACCATTTCCTTCGTGCCGATCCCGTTCGGCTGTTATTTATTACACTCGCGCTGTATCACAATGCGTAGCCTAGCCAAGAACATAATGCAACCTTGATACATGATGTGTTATCTTTATCTCTCACACAGTCCGTTGTTGCTGCTCGACTGATGAATAGTTGAAGAGTGAGAAGACGACTCGGACATAACAACAACGGCGCGGATTGAATGCAGAACGATAGACTGATCCGTTCCAAGTATAAGCCTGCCTGGAATAAATAAATAGGACCAGCCCAAAGGTCAGTGGATTTGAAATCCATAGATACGTCGTGTGAGGCGGCGTCAATTGTGCGGCAAGGAGGCCTGAAAAAACTAGCTCCATTGTTTTTCCGACCGGCGCTGATTCCCGCAACGAGCCGTACCGTACTCGGAAGGGGGCCGGGATGATGGGGAGCCGACATACAGGGCGATAGGCGTGCGCATTTTACCCGCCAGAAAAATGCGTGGGGACGACCCGGTGAGCGACGTTTCCGTAACGGATATTGTACCTTTGCACTTATTAATATTGGGTGACCGATCGATTGATTCAAACGGGGCGAGCGGCATGTGGGATAATATCCTCTGGATCAGACGACTGTGTTGATGCGTGTAGCACGTATTGAAGGGAACAAGTAGTAAGTGAAACTTTAAAGGAGACGGACGGGCATAGACTGACCTGATCAAGGCGACCACGCACGTCGTTTACCAGGTTGAGAGTTACAATTATTTGATGCACTTACTGTACTGGTAGCGTTAATGGAGGCGTCATCCGTTTATGGATCACCTAGCCTTCGATCGAACAGCATGACAACATTGTAATATGACAGCCTGACGACAATATTGAAACCTTTCCCGTTGGGATCTATTCGGAATCCCTGTATTAAGATGGCTCAGTGCTCAACCGATATGACCTATTTAAAACGGGACACTGACCGTTGTCAAGATAATACGAGGCAACCCGAAGAGATTACGGCTCGTTTCCGGAACGGTCAGTTGTTGTGACGCACCATATGAAATTTCGCTATTCGTTACAGCCAAGTTCAACTTTTTTTTTTTGCCTCGTTTTTTTTTGTCGACGCTCTCTATGGGTATGCTGGTAATGGACAAACAATCGTCCCGAGACTGGATTGGTTGCCTGACGTCTAGTGTTACGCCTCACTATCGCACAAGCTGGTGGTTCTGAATTAGCTTTGACTTGTACGCACGGAGCCCTAGTCAGGAACCGAGTGACCTCAAGCAGTCGAACTTCCTTGCTTCTCGACTTCCCGTTACAACTGAATGACTCCCTCGGATCTGGTTGACACCCCAAACCACCCCGCGGGCTCTACGGCCTTTCTCGGTCATTGGCCCTCATTGACAAATCGGCCCTTGATTTTTTTATCGTAAAGTTCTAGCTCGGTGTAATCACCAAAGAGACCCTGATCCGCACTGAAGATCGGTAGCTTTACTTGGTTTGACCTCTCCGCCCAAGCTTGGTAAGGGAAAAGTCTTCCGAACTGTAAATGATAACGTACGTCCGTGTCTGTATTTGCGCACAGTCGGTTTGCCTGATGCTACAAACGAGGACTGCACGTGGACTTGTCCATTTATGTGCTCCGTCAGTAATCGATGGGCTCGTTTAGATCGATTATAAAAAAGTTGAAGCATGATTCTCACCCATTAGCGGATATAATTGTTTGATTACTCGCGGTAAGCTGAGCCTGAGTACGGGAAGTACTGATCGGATACCGTCGTCCATTATACTTTTGGTTGTCCTGTAACAAAAAAGCGTGTGTGGTTGATTGACCGGTAAGGAATTGCAATTTTGAGACTTTGAATACCGGAAGAAGTAGGTGGCTGTGCCACAAAATGGGCTTCCAGATCACCCATGTCACGCTTGTCACGAGTGTCAGGGGTCTTAACATATCCACTTTTTTAGGAAATTTCAAGTTTCGGGTAAAATAGACTCGATTTTTTAGCGCCTTGGTCCGGTTCCGGGTTCCCGCAAATCCAAAGGGCATGCGGACGATCAGGGTGAAACGTTCTTTTCGCTCTGATCATCACAATTACTGCCGTTGACAGTGTAGATAACGATTGACTGTGCATGGTCACGGTATTGCTTTCCACCGGACACGACATTGCTGGCAATCTTGTATCCCCATTATTGCCATCAGATGATATCAGGTGTGTTCCATGCTTACCGTCGGAGCAGGTCTTTGCCTGTGAATTACCAGCTTCGTGTGAGAGGGACCACCGAAGAAAAGTTTACGTCGCACTGACTAACTTTGCCTTTTGGGTTAACGCTTCCCAAAGTGAGTAGGATCAATAAGTCTAGGCTTGGGTACCCATTTGCGAACACTCGTTATCCAGCGGAATTGGCCGAGCCATGATGGGCCATCACAAATGGGTGCAAGAGTTTCTGATCCTCAGCATGCATCAGACTGTTCGTACAGCTAATGTGATACATATACATATCATGGAATCCTACTCAGAAAAATCGTCAGTTTTCACAATCGACTTGATATCATCGGATTTTCTTACGTTGCTAAACATTTCTTGCGCTACGACATCAGAGTCTTCCCAATGGCATACCATATCCGCGCTAAACAATAGAATAATTCACGTCATGTATACCACCAGACAACGTTGTCAGCTCACCGACCACCTTGTCCGAGATTCTCATTTATTTGCGTCAACACAATGTACTTACTGCAACAGTGGTTATCCATTGTGAGACCCACGTATTAAGATCACCGCACCACTCACAAACCTCGAGGCTGGATTTGCACCATTCTCTCTTTCACCCGTTCGCCGATATGCTTTATCCAATATTTCACCCGTTCCCGTTCTCGTGCCTCAGGCCAAGAGGCCCCTTCCAGAGTTTTAGCTAGCAATGTTTTCACGTAGGCTTTGAGTAAGTCAGCATCAAAAGTAGGCCGCGGTGATGAAGCTTCCGAGCGAGATGAGCCCGACGCGTTCATTGCAGAAGTATTACAAGTGGTGTGTGCCTTTGTGCACGTGCCACTGCCTCGACTTTCCTCTAGTCGCCCGTCCCTTGGACGTCTTTCAGCATGTCTTCCATCTCCTTTCCACCCTCTGACCACGAATCTTCAGGTTCGACGTCGTCTGTTCATGCGAGCCAATTTTACGCGCCGTCGTTCGATTCCAATGCGTCATTTCACATGAACCCGCTGTCTTCACATCCCCCACGCACACCACGCACTTCGGTCATCTCTAGTGCTCACATCTATGGGGCAAGTATATATGAAAACAAGGACGATACTAAAGAGCAGACAGTAACTAATGAAGATGAGCCTGAGGAAGAGGACAAGAGTGAGGACCGAGACAGGATCCGGAAAGAGGAAGTATGGCGAGAAATATTCCTGACGAGCAACGGAAGAGATAAGGCATTCGTGAGCCCCATGTGAAGCTTACTTCTTGTCCTGTTCTGAATCTGTACGTTGAAGAAATTGATGCAATACTCTATTCGTGTCTACTTGTTATTTCACTCGTCCTTGATGGCAAGCAGACTTGTCAAGGGATCGACACGCCCACCATGGGAGGCAGCTCTGGTCAAACGTCTGCATTCTGCAATGTCTAGCCTATCGCTTTCAAGGTTGCTCTCCACTCACCGCCACCCATTCAGCCGCTAATATCAGCTGCAGAAAATTACTACTTCTCTTCAACTGGCTGACGCCACTAACAACCGTCATGGCTCAACAGTCTGTTCCATATTCCTCGGAACAATCCGCCGAAGTATCGAAAAAGACACTGAAGCCGTTCCTACATACCGTTCTGTACGCGCCTCCGCCCGTGCTATTGGACCTGGTGCACACCGCAGCAGACGACGTGGCGACGTTCTCTAAGCTGGGCCTTATTGGAAGGCGAACGGGGGAGCGTGCGGCACACTTTTCTGATTGGTGCTGGCTGCTTGCGACACTGGTCGGACTAGTCGAAAATGGGGTAGAGCGCCAGATGATCGGCAACCTCCAACGTGATGGTAAGTTTGTGCCCTGACTAGTGAACCATTTCTGAGGGTCGGTGATAAAGTGGAATCGCGGCTATACACTGAATCCATGACGGGTGCAACAGCCAAATCAAAGCCAGCTACGTCAAAGATTGACGAGAAAGAGCTTACGAGGCTACATAGACAAGATCACTGGTTGCAGATAACGAGAGCAAAATTAGTCATGGATTTGATATTTGTCTGTACGTGTTTTTTTATTTGCCTTAATGATAACCTTTACTCACACAAAGTGTAGCATACGAGGTATTTACGGTTAAACGGGGAAGAGAGCCTGTGATGGCATTTACCGGACTTGCGTCGGCTGTGCTCAGGTATGACGATTTTTCACGCGGTTTGTTAAATAGAACTGAATTGTGGGGTGACAGTTCGGCCAAACTTTATGATCGCCATAGGGGTGCACTCGTGAAAGCGAGCACATTTTGACCGAATCTTATCTACTCATCATGGCTTAGGCTAGATTATTGTGCTCTTTTTTGTTTTCACAGTCACAATGGGATATTCATAGACCCTCGTTTTTACCACCAACGTGTCGTCTGTTTGTTTTGTCGCTCTTTTTGAAGCGCATCGACTTGCAACTCCAGCTCGTTCACACGGGCAGTGGCCTCTTCCAAGTATTTTTCGTGTGATAGTTGTGATTGTGCGAGTTGCAGACCCTAAGAAAAGTTGAGAACGATTACTGATAGTCTTGGGAGGGGCAGGGGGATCGTCGTACAAGGTAAACAGCAGAACCCAACAGAGCTATTGGAACCATTGCAGGTACGATATCAGCGTACCATTGTGCATGGGGTGACTTTGTACTATATCTCCGTCGTGATATGAGGCGGTGATAGTGCATTGGTCAATTTGATCGTGGGAAATTATTAGTCCCCCCCCCCTATTCCTCATGCGTCCTCCTCCGCCTTTTGGCTCACCAGCAGCAGTGGTTTGTCCGTTATCATCCGACCATTCGCAATTTCGTTATGTTCATTTTCATCAAGACATGAACGAGAAACTATCTCCTCTGGTCGACTGCGGCCCTCAACCTGATATTAAAGAGCGCCCATCAGCGCATCTTCCCACCGTTTCTACTTGCGTTCATCATCCACTCTCGTCTCAACCTAGCTCACCGTCTTCGCTTCAACCGCCGTCACCTCTACCCCCACGGTTTTTGCAGCATCCTCCTCCATTGCTCTTACCACATATCAGGAGTCGATCATCTTCACAATTATACACTCGTCCTCGCGGGCTGCGGATAACTAATCTTTTAAAACCATGGATCCCCGTAATTATGTATGCCCTAACCAGTCTTGCATTCGTTGTCGCTATCGCATTTTGGAAGACGGAAGTTTTCACAAGTTGAGCCTATCGGTCGATATGACTTGTACTGAACTTGACTTGTGCGCCTCCTAGGTCTTGACGAGTTGTCGCGTTGGCTTCAAGTCGATGATCATTATGGACAGACCGTTATTTTCTGCCTCATTTTTCTCACCACGATCCGTATGTCGCTGTTCGAGTCGCCTGAACAGAGACTTATCTATTGTTGTAGCTCCCATCCCTTTGTATTCTACGCTCATTATCTTATCAGGTTATACGTTCGGGGCCTGGCCTGCCGCCGTAATTTCTTACTTTGCAGCCCTCACGGGTGCACTCACCGTATTCATTACATCTCGCACATTATACCGCGATACCATCTGCCAATGGCTTGATTCGACCATCACCATTAAAAGGGTCGTGCGTGCGATCGAAAAGCGTCCGAAACTGTTATTCCTTATACGACTGGCACCTTACCCGTACAACGTGATGAACTGCTTGCTGGCAGCATCGCCCACCCTAACGCTAAAGACATATACCATATGCACGGCATTATCCTTATTCAAGGTTATTATACATACCAGCTTAGGCGCGTCGATCCACTCATTCAAGGATTACCATATGGAGCCCAGTAAGGATGGGGCCACAGAGACTAGCGCAGATACGGTCGCTCGGACATGGACCGTTATTGGAATTATATTGTGCATTGCGATATTCATTTATCTAACGGTTATAGCGAGGAGAGCTGTCGATGAAGAATTGGAGGACGACTGTGAAGAGACGATACCTGTTAGAGCACGAGTGGAGTCACCGCAATGGGTGGCACATCAGCTGGTCCCTGTGCCGGAAGGACCATAACGGACTAAAACGGGGGATTTTTTTTTTTTTTCATTTTCTGATTATTATTTTTTTTTTTTCTATTAAATTGTATTAAAACCCAAATTTGGACAATAAAATTGATTGGCAGTAATCCCGTTCCGTTTAGGTAAACGGCATTTCGGCAATAAAGTGATCAGAAGTTCTGTTGGAAATTGTAATTTCCGATCGTCCGTTCCAAAGTCAGATCTCACTTAAGATCTTAAACGGACACCCGTCGCCGTGACGGAAGTATGTTATGTCACACAGCCGCTTACATCCGACCGAAAACAAAAACATATCATTGGGATAAAGCAACTATATCTGTAATGTTGTTCTGAAATGGTATAATGGAAACGGCACAGCGAGACGATAGACAAAAGGAAGGTATACAGAGAGCAAGGGTCGACTGACCAACTTCAGTCAACCTCGTGACGCAGCAGCGATTGGAACCCATGATAATTCCAAGTCAGCGTAGTAGATCGTGATCAGAGGATCCCAAAAAGTGTCCATACCAAAAAAAGTGTTTGACAAATAGCGACGGAGAGCACGATATCACAAAGTAAAAGTGGAAAAAGAAAAAAGAAAAAAAAAAAANNNNGAAAAGAAAAGAAAAGAAAAAAAAGATAACACAAGGAAAAAAAAATCAAGTTTTTGTCGTACACGTCCGCGATCGTTTACATCTCGCGCACAGCCTTGGTATATTGCGGCGTCAGATGTTCAGTCATCGGGACAAATCCAAAGTCGGGTGAGACTGGTTCAAGACTGGTCAGTAAACCGAGTTGTGAGCCATCGTTACTAAAATCCGTGTCCCAAGACGAGAACATGGGAGAGAATGAAAAACGTTGTTTAGGGCTATAAAACGAAGCATAACATTACTTACATCGGTTAATGTCAGTCTCTCTACCATTGTAACTGTCCGGCACTGGAGGCGTGTTTGCCTGTGACGACGACGTATGTGACGCTGCAGACATGGATGACGATGTCGACGGTCGAACCGACCGGTTATGATGCCAACCACCAGTCCCGTCCATCGAATCTAGTGACCCATTGCTGCCTGGAACAGCAGAATACGCAAATTCAGCTTGAGAAGGATTGAAGCTATATTGATCAACCGAAGGGAGCTGAATCATGCTCCGCACGCGCGGGACAACCCCTTGGTGGTGCTCGTCGTTTGGTTGTGGCGACGATGACGGACGTTGCTCCGATGCGTGTTCGTATGGACTCGGGTATGGACTCATGGCTTGGCTATGGCGCCGTGCCCGACGGATGCTCAAAGATCCAGATGATGGGTAATTTGATTTAGAAGACTGGGGTCGAGAGGGTGAGCCTGGCCGATGGTGGCTAGAGTTCGGCCGCGAGTAGTCTTGGTGCAGATGATGGGACGAACCGTTGTCATCGTATGGCAGGGACGAGACAGAGGACATCGAGTATCCGGTCGTAGGTCGGCTGTCGGGGGACAGTGACGATCCGCTGTGGTCATTGTGCATGGGCATGGACGAGAACGGAGACGCGTATGAAGTGTTGATGGTTGGCGTGGGCCGACCGGCGTAGCCAGTGCTGCTAGGATTCAGCAAAGATGAGAGGCTACCAGAATGGCTAGATGAACTGCTATTGCTAACAGGGGAAAAGGACCAGTTATTCGGTTCAGAATAGGGATACTGTGCAGGCGGAACAATCATATCACGACCAGAGTTGGAGTAAGACATGGAGTTAAAATTTGCAGATGTTGGTGACTCGTCAGTGGGGGTTATAGGATGCAGGGTATGAGGTGAATGAGTGTACATATTATTATGGGACATGTGTGGGGGGTCCGAGGGCACAGTCAACGGTGGCAATGCAGAGCGCGGGTAACTTGTTCCCCAACCAGTTGCGCCACCCTGGTTGAGGGGGGTGAATGAACCAGGGGCAGAGAAACCTCTGGAACGGCCAATGACACCGACTTTATGTGACGCACCGACGGAAGAGGGTACCGTGAGAGGTACGGGACCCAGCATAGTAGAGCGTGGTGGTGGTATAGACGGTGATTCCTGGGTGTCACGTTTCCTAGGCTTGGGGAGGCGAGGAGGTACACGACGTTTGAAGTTGGCGACTACTTCAGCTGGTGAATGGCGATTGAGGGTAGGGTGGGCTGAGATGACGAGTTTGTCACGAGATCATAGAAATTTGCCAAGAGGTGTACTCACACCAGGTGCTGGCATCGGGGTCATCTATGGCAGGGTCGACGTTGCGCAAGTTGACTTTGCGCATGAAGCCATAGATCTATAAAGAAGTTATGGAATGAAATCGGCAAAGGAAGCAGAAGACAAACATTTAGTTGCCGGGAGAAGCTCGCAAATCTTGATTGACGGTAAATACTAGGGAGAACGTGGAGAGCAAGTTGCTCCGGTCTTTCTACGATGATATGTTCACCAGCAGGATCCCAACGGATCATGTGGTGATTTTCTGGACGCTCGAGAAGACTGAGGACATACGATGACACGTTAGTTTAGCAAAGCTGAGAGGAAGATGAAGAGAACGAACGCGTAAAGTTTTGTGAGGAAAGTTGCCTGAGGCTTGCTTTCGGTTTTTTGAGGTTGCTGCTGTTCTGTAGACTTTGTAGTAGACTGTTCATGATTTTCCTCTGAACTTCCGTTGCTTGAACCGGAATTGTGGGAAGATAAAATTTGAGGTGGATAAACGAGAGCAGAGTTGATTTGTGAGTATTGCTGCTGTGATTCTGGATGTCTATGGTAAGAAGGGTGAGTACGACTTGAATAAGATGGAGGATAAAGGTCTGCCATTTGTAAGAGAGGGGGGGGGGAGAAA
>QLPE01000081.1:56199-71306 GCA_003314125.1 Hygrophorus russula | reverse complement strand
CTTTTTTCATATCTTTTTCATATCTTTTTTTTTCAGGATAAACACGGTCCGATATAAACTCACGCATCTCCATCATAATGCAAGGTAACACTTGAGAATCCACCAAACAAATCAACCGTCGGTCCTGTAAATTCAAACCCTTCGTCCGTAGGCCTTCCACGTTCACCAACCCCGCCTTGCATCTGATCCTCAAGGTGTAACGAGTGAGATTCTTTCAAGTTTCGGAAATTCACTGCGTCTAGACCCTTTGACGACGACGGAACAATCTAAATATACCAACACAATCGTCAACATGTGTTTGATCCTTGCTATTCGGTTCAGCAACAACGATATACGCACCGGTGGTCGTGTATTTCTCAAAAGTCCCCAATTGATTTTCGAAAACCACTTGTGTTGCTTGACCTCGCTCGCCCCACTTTTACTTCCCAATCGTGTCCGCTCGTCCTTGTCCAACAGTCGAGTCACGCAGTCCTTGCCCGCTCTGTACACAACCATCCAACTTAACCGCGTGATCAACCCACGCTCGGTCAACAGCCACTCACTGTGAAACCCGCGGTGTGTCGTGGAAGTAGACCGACAACGTCTGTATATTCTCAAACGTGTCATTCCGCTCTTGTCCCTTGAATGGCGTCGTCGCGTACTAAGAAACCAAATTTAAGTACAAAAAACCAACACTCTGAATCAATCACCCACGATCATCTCATAGATAAGAATACCAAGCGTCCACCAGTCAACAGCTGCCGTGTGGCCTTGGGCTGCAATGACCTCGGGTGCAATGTACTCTATAAATAAAAATAAAAATACATTTGCCACCCCACCCACAATAGTGTCGGCGTACCTTCAGTCCCAACAAATGAATTCGTCCTGAAGTTAGCAGTGCATGACATTGTATCGATCAACGGAATCTGCATAAATTAGCTTGCATCGTCGACCAATAACGTTGCCCAACAGGCTTACCCCATCCGTCTCGGATTGAATCATTACAGGTAGGCCTCCTGGTTCAGTTGACTGTTTCGCTAGATCAAAGTCTGATAACATTATATGGCCCGATTGGTGCAACAGGATATCTAAAAACGACCCATCACCATGAGGTTACATAGCGTTTAGAGCACGTCAGGACACACTTACTTTCTGGTTTGAGATCACGGTAAATGAATCCCATGAGGTGCAAGTACTCCAGCGCAGCAACGACCTCCGCAGCGTAAAACCGTGACCCATCCTCCGATAGGCACTTGCCAGGACGAGTTTGCAATGCACGAAAGAACTCGCCCCCCATGCAGTATTCCATGCAAAAATAGAGATAACCTTCCGACTGAAATGAGTGGTATAAAGTAACAATGAATGGATGGTTTGCTGTAGCAAGGATTTCCTGCTCTGTGAGTGCACGTTTGATTTTTTTGCGTTCGATCATCTCCTTCTTTGAAAGAACTGTGAGTGAACCATGTCAAGACTAATGGTAATTAGAAAAGTGACCGAACAGAGTCACCTTTCATAGCAAATAGTTTGTCCGTCTTTTTTTCTCGCACTAAGTATACCCGGCCTACATCTCCCTTCCCTAGCAATTTTATCTTCGAGAAGCTCGACGGTCCAACTTCCACCTGAAAATCTAATTCAGACGAAAGCCTGTACAAAAAGGCGTTTCATCTTACCTGTCGGACTTTTATTGAATTACTTGAATATGTACGCCGAAATGCAACTTTTCCGGGGCCCTCCGATGCTCCATTATTCATAAAAGCCTTGGTCGATGATGCTCCGTTAATTCCCTTTATAGGACGCACCACCCGGCCTCTTGATGAACCCGATGAGACTGTCTCCATAGAGTCTGTACTCTGCTCTAACGAGCCAGACATCGTGCTAGGGACGGGAGGGATCGGATCTGCCGGAGCTAATAAACCATTCTTTGTGGCAGACGTCGAACGCGAGTTTGCTGAAAAAAGATTCTTAGCATTGGGGGCAGATGCAACCCGACGGATGAACCGAGTTGCGGAGGCCCCCATCGCCTTGGGTGACAATGGACCACCCGGTCGCGATGTTGACGGCGTTGACGGCATTGCAATCGCAGCCTCTGACGGGTCTGCCGTCTGCTGCTTGCTGCGTGACGAAGGGCGCGCTGATGCGCGCTGCTTCTCAGATTTTGTGCGTGGCCGTGAACCGGTAGCCAATCCGACAGAAAGTGCATCTGTAGGGGGATGCTGACGTTGGTACGAAGGGGAAGCGACATCCCTAGACCTAAGATACGGCATCGCTGATGGCGTACCACCATCTGAATCGCTAGACTGAGTGTTGGATGAGTTATAGGAAGATCGTTGGTCAACGGATGCCAAGGAAGCTGGGGTAAGTGCAGTAGTTGGGGTGACAGGTGTCCTGTTCCCACTTACGACAGATGGTAAAGAATGTGTATTTAGAGTCAAACCAGGGGCGCTGTTACTGACGACCAATTTCCTAGATGAAGAATTGAAACGAAAGACTGATTTCCAGGATTGAGAATTTGGACTTCGTGGTGAAGGGATACTACCGTTTATTTGACGCTGTAAAGTTGGTGAATTTGGGTCTACGTGGATACGGAACGACGGTGAAGGCATTGATGAGAGGAGGGACCTGAAGAAGAAGGTTAATTAAGGGCTACAATAAAATATTAGTCAGCAAATATACTACAATAACTCCGACTTGACGAAGTAGGAGGAGGAGGACGGTCGTATATCTGAATGGGTTAGCTTTATGAGTAGGAGACTGAATGGGTTTAGCAGGGTAATCCCCCGTATTTAAAGGAAATTATCGTTCACCAACGTTCTTCATCGCTAAAGTCTCGGTTGGGTGTGTCCTGGCTCCGAGTCGCTAAGAACCAACCTACCAACATTATATAGGGTCTCGTAGGAATATTTAGCAGCAATTTAGCATGACCCAGCATGGTCCCCAGGTCTCCAGGGTCGTCATGGCTTTTATCCCGGCCGGAGCCGATGGGTACGGAATATGACAAGGAGGAGAAAAGTAGGAGTACTAGGTAAGATAAGTTATGTTCCTTTCTTTGTGCGCTTGAGCCCTTTAAAGCTCAAGCTTCTAGTTCACGGGCGGATTGACTTCACTTGGTAGTCCCCGATCGTTTTACTAACTTACCAGGCTGATATCAAGACCGCCCAACTTCATTCACCTCCGTAGTTCCCATGGCGGATAGTGATAGATCATCTGAAACGACACCTTTGGTGGGGGACGTTCCCGAATCATATAACGCTCTTGACGATAACGAAGCTATAACACCATCAAATCATTCCCATGTTAATACATTTTCCAGTACCGATATTATTTGGATTCTGGTTGGCGTATGGAGCGCCCTTTTTCTCGGGGCTTTGGATGGTAGGCTTGCAATTATCCCGGACGTCCCGGAATTTACTGTTCGCTCTCTAGGGACCGTTGTGGCAACTCTGATGACTCCGATTGGTAGCTACTTTAACAAGTCCACCCAGTCATCATATATTGGTACATCATATCTTTTGTCGGTTTGTTGCTTTACACCGTTGTATGGTACGTGTAGCGCAAGCAGCTCAAGTTTCAAGTGCTGACTTGTGCGAGGGTGATTAGGTCGTCTGTCAGACATTATGGGCCGAAAGGGCGCTATGTTATTAGCCCTGTCCCTTTTTGGTCAGCAGCCAAAACACTATAAGACGATGCATTCACTCAATACATCTTCAGGGTCTGGCACAATTTTGTGCGGCGTAGCCCCTTCAATGGAAACACTTATAGCCGCCCGTACCGTCGCTGGTATGGGTGGTGGAGGGTCGGTCTACGCCACACAGTTTCTGACAACGGAATACTTACAGCGTATCGATGTATATACACAGGGTCATGACGGGTGAGGCCGCTTCTGAACCCGACTAACCTAGAATTCACATTGACCAATCCCAGTCACCAGTGTTGTTGTAACAGACTTGATACCATTGTGAGTCAATTTCCAAGTATTCTCTGTGTCGGCCCTGAAAACGTATTCTCCAAGAAAGCAACGTGGACTCTACCAGGGAATGGCCAATATGTAGGTTCCCTGAGTGACCGGCCGCTACCTGCTAATTATTGTTAGATTATTCGGTTTAGGCGCCGGACTCGGTGGACCACTAGGTGGGTGGTTAAATGACGCCTTCGGATGGTATGTTGTCAGATACGTTCAACGCAATCCACAAAGTAAAAAACCTTTATTGCTAGGAGATCTGCATTTTTATTTCAAGTAAGTCCCACGCAATTTCAAGGTGGGAATCTCAGAGTCAATAAACGACTCTCTACCAGACCCCAATGCTTATTATTTCATTCATCTTGGTGGCCGTTAAAGTAGATATCAAACTACCGCAAGACGTTCAGGACCAGAGTGTCTACGACAAACTGCGTCGTATAGACTTTCTTGGTTGTTTGACATTAGTTGGGACTGTCGGTTGCCTACTTCTAGGCTTCAGTCTCAAGTCCACAGAAGAGATTCCTTGGTCTCACCCTCTTGTCTGGGGTCTTTTCATTGTCAGCGCTATCTCTGGGGTATTGTTTGTTCTAGTAGAGAAATATTGGGCGCTTTACCCGGTTATGCCGTTACGTTTGATAACACAACGGACACCCCTTGCTGTTTCGGTGGCTAATTTATTTGCCAGTATATCCGCATTTTCAATGGTACGTCCCCTTCTGGAGTCTACGGTAACAATCCCTTACATCATTTCGCAAAACTTGCAGTTGTACAACATACCACTCTACTTTTCTGCTGTGAGGTTAGACTCATCCACAAATGCAGGTATGTGAAACCGAATCCCACGCATGTCAAGCATGTTCTGATTGCCATCTAAAGGTCTTCATTTGTTGCCACACTCGGTGAGCCCTGCAATCACTTTGAAGATTGGACTTTCGAACCAACTTGATATGGCTAGGTTGCTCTATCGACAGGAAGTGTCTTTGCTGGCTGGTAGGTCACATCAATTCATAACAGCATCCGGTCTGAAGGTTCCGCCCGCAGGTACATGCGCAAAACAGGAAAACTGTACATTCTCACTTTAGTATCATCTGGCTTGACTATTCTGGCCAGTGTGCTAGTTGTTTTCTGGAACAGCCAGTCATCCGCCTTTCATCTGTGGATGGATGTTGTTCCCCAGGGCTTCGGCATGGCCAGTTTCATCACGAGTACACTAATTGTCAGTACCACCCCTTCATAGCCAAAACAACGGTACCCAGCTGGACCTGACGTATTCTATAGGCCATGATAGCCGGTGTCAAGAAAGAAGACATGGCGGTGGCGACTGGAAGTAAGGGGTATCACATTTTATATTGGCCAAATATTTCTTACTGGTCTGCCAGTCACATACCTTTTTCGAACAACTGGCCAAGTTCTTGGTGTCAGCCTGAGCGGCGCAATTTTGCAGTCTGTATTGTTGCTGAAGCTACGAGAACGTATCCACGGACCTGGTTCGGCCCAGGTATGTGCCTATATAATTGTGTCGCTGAAAATAACCAACAGTACTGCTTTCAGACCATTTACGAAATTCGGTAAAGACTCCGTGTTTCCTTGGGAAAAGACAAAGGGCTGACTCATTTATCAAGCCACTCGACTGAGGTCATATATAATCTAGCACCGCATCTACGGAAAGCAGCGGTAGATTCCTACGCAGACGCTTTACGCGTAGTTTTCATATGTCAAGCAGCGGTTAATGTTCTTGTTTTTATATGCTCGCTCCCTGTTCAAGAAAGCTTTCTTCCGTGAGTCCCAATCTCGATACGGCGCGTCATTAGTCTGATTTCACCAATTTAGTGACACCCATCAGGGAGCGAGGGTAGAACCAAGGGATAATAGACATAGGGTTGGGAATGAAGATACCTCTGACGCATAATCCGTTGCATCTTTACAATGTATTTGTGTGCAATGCATCACAGCAAATGTCTGGACAAGTAGATTTATTAAATGGGATATTTCTCTTCTATCCACCTTCTCGGGCTCCTTGCAACTGTTACTCGGCCACTCTCCATTCCCTTCGAATCATCATCTGCAAAGCGTCCTTTTTGGGTGTGTGCTGGACAAGGAAGGATATTGGATGCTGATACAGTAACAACCGTTGCGAAAAAAGTGAACCCGAAAAGTGAGGATACGAATGTTCGACTTGGTGTGAAACGTAGCGCTTTATATAAGGACATTCTATATCTGAATATTTAGCTGACGTGAAAGCTGCGGTGAGACCATTTACTCACTGTGATTCTACCCATGTCCGTTCGGCGAAAAGTGTAAGTACGGGTGTTGAAGGATTTGCGGCGGACTTTGCCGGGGCAGCGGCACCGCAACTTGAACACCTATGCCCAATATCAGAATCCTACGAGATATCAAGGCGCGTAAAGGAGTTCAAGCTAATGAGCTTGCTCGACGCGCTTATCTCTACGTGGCACGGAACCAAAGCTTATCCCCCCAAATTCGCCATACGGCCCAACTGCAGCTCAATACCTTTGGACGTTATACACGGCCCACGACGGTTAAAAACCGATGCCACGAGTCTGGGAGGGGCAGGGGCATTATGAGTGAATTTGGTTTATGCAGGGTGAGGCTCTGTTTGTTTAACGGTGAATACATGCTGAGATGGCTTCAGTTCCAATTTCGACTAAAGGCACTAAGGGGAGAGATTCCCGGTGTTCATAAAGCTTCCTGGTAGTTCATGATCTCCGGAGCCCTTCCCCATACGATTGGTCAAAACTTATATTAGAGGTTTATATAGTACACTCGTTCTAGAACTGCTAGGGATACTTATGCAGGGCCAGGGGTACTATCTGGAGGAACAAGGTCATCCAAACGTAGTTCTGATTCACCTCGTTCTCGCCTCCAACGGTTGGCAATGTTAAGAGTCGATTGATCGATTAAAGATCTTGGTCGACCTCAGTAAAGTTCATCATTTAGAGGGGAAAACACAAACCCATATCGACGGAGCCACTTTTCTCCAATTTCCCAATTACTGTGAGAGAGGACATCATCGCCGTGAATAGTTACCGAGGCTCGATAGTCCAAAAGACAATTTGCAAGGTCAACACGGTCTGAGAAGATAATGATAAGAATTCATAACTGTCACAAAGAAAACGAGAGACCTCGTAGAAGAATCATGCGATCACGTAGTTCAGGGTGGATGATTCCGTCAATTACGCCATCTGCGCGGACGGTCATCAAATTTCATCAACGGATGGATGACAATGGCTGACCATGAGGTATGGTTCTAACAAGACTAGGTATAAGTAAAGGGACAGGGAGGAGGTACGGAACATTTACCTTTGTACCAACGTCGGCCGAAGGGATGAGGGAAGACAGTAAGCGCTATTTCTGTTATAGTTACTGACATGATACCTAGAGTATCAGTGTATCAATATCGTGGCAGTCATTCAGTAAATAGCAACCGCACTGAATAAGTTTCACAGCTTCATCTGTGTTAGGGTCATCGTCGTCCACTACTCCCTGGTCAGACGGCAAGGAATTGGTTGGTGGCCTCCTTTGCTGGGTGGAACCTTGCGCATTGTTGGAGCCTTGCGTGTTGTTAGAAGGAAAAGGCAAAGGAAGCTGCCCTTCGACGTTCATGTTGATGGACGGCAAGTAAGAGCTTCGATAGGTGGTGTGACGTGGTGATGAAGTGCCGTAGTGGTTCGAAGGCGCAGTATTCGACGAAGTTGACTGAAATATAGGCGAGCCAGTCGTTGTTCGCATCAGTTCAGCGAACACACCGTCATGAGTCCTCGTGGATGAGGAGTAGATCGTAGGTTTGGCGGGAGGAGGAGGAGGGATGCCAGAATTCATGGGCATCAGCAAAGAATAACTGTCTCGCTCAGAGTCATTGTCACGTTCACCAGGACCTTTCAACTTCTTAGAACGAGAGGCGAGATTGTCGTCTTCGACAGACCGCTTCTGGCCTTGAGTATTCAGGGGTCCAGGTGCAGCAGGCATATTTGACTGAAGTTTTTTACGCCTCTGGTAGCCTTCCCAAGCTGTATCGGTTTCTGATCTGTTCACATAGTCATTGAAATCTGTCATATCCCAGCCTAGCTTTGGTAGAATGCCCCCAACGCCTTCACCGATAAATGAACCAAGGCCTCTGACAAGACCTCGCAGAGTTTGGTTTTCTTGCATCAAATCTTATGGCACGGGAAGTGAGTCACGGGAAGTTCAAAGATCGACTTTTCGCACCTTTGAGGATGTTCCTCATTTCGCCGACAACTTCATCTTTACCACCTGAAAGAATTTCCACGCGGGCCTCGAGATCGCGAATCTTGGAGCGAGGTAAGCAATTGAATGGATAACTATAAGTGTACAAGACAAACTCGTTGTTGTTTTCGTAATCGAAATTCACGTTGAGCTATGCGATTTTGATCCCGTCGAGCAGCCTGGGAGCTAAAGAACGATGATTGTGAGTTGAGTTTTAACAAATTGTTCGCTTCGTTCGCACTTTGGATTTTTCTTTCTGCCGGGTTTCCCAGGTAGATTTGAGCCATCAGCATGAGACTCCAAGTCAGATTCCTGTTGAATTTGGGTGTAAAACTGAAGCGAATTGTAGTGAAGAAGACCGTTTACGCACATCGAAATTACTACTTTCACGATCCTTTCCGGCGGGCATTCTAAGTCTGTTGAAATGACTAATGGATACTGAGTAAATGAGACGCCATCGACTATAAATAAATATAAATAATTCAAAATAATGTCATAACAAGTCCTGAGCCAATTGGCAGTAATCACCGAAATGTCTACCGAAAGTCTGTCAAAATTTACCGTAAGTCTACAGCAATCCGAGCAGTGAATGATTTACTAAATAATGTCTTTTTTTTTAGGTCTCTTTTTGTGGTGTATATGATCTCGGCATGTAGTTAACGGCCCATCACCTTGCCGACCACAATTGATATGGACTGGCACCAGCGACTCTTTGTTAAATAACTCATGTTCTTGACAACATCATTGTGGGTGGTTTCCAAGCGTCGTACGCCCTTATAGTGACTCAATTCCCTGCTTGCTTTTCGATTATGACCACTTTGCCTTCTTTCCTTCAACTCATGTCGTCCCTGGGTCTCGATAAACACTCACCCTGGTCTTCACCTTCTTCCTCTGCGCCTCCTTCACCCACTTTTAAAACTCAATTGCGACCAGTTTCGCGGGATCGCGTTAGTCCATCTCGCCATCGTGTCGCCAGGTACTCCCCGTATCCACTTGTAAGTAGCGCAATCTCTGCAGCTCGTCTCAGCTAATCCTTTGTTCCAGTTATCCACGAGGCGAGGAAGCCTGCCTGCTGCATCTCTTATAACAATCGAAATTCATCAACCTATGAGGGTGACTGACTCTCGTTTCGTCGTCGATTCTCAAAGTTAAAGACCGGGTATAGGCATCTTCAACATCGCCTCGTCCCCTGGTATCGACTACCTCACGCAGGCGAAACGCTCCCAGTATCTCAACCAACGTCTATGAATCGACGTCCGATCTGACGGCAAACACACCAATATCGATTTATGTTCGTCGCAAAACGCCGTCCCTATCACCTACATCACCCACCTTTCCTCATGAGCACTCCCCCACTATCACGCCAATGCCATTATCGCTCCCCACCCTTCCATCTTTATTTTTCCAGACTGACCTATATTCTGCGCCACCCACACCACAACCAGAAGCAACTTCTGAGCACAATTCATATCATTCTAAATTTCACTCGGAAATTTCAGAGGGGGAAGGTCACCATGATCCTGTCTTCCACCACACCAATGTCCGAATTTCTACACCTACCGATGCGAATCAACTTGCTTAAGTTTGATGATCTACTGAAGAGTTGTGGGGTTGGATATGGACCTTGCTTTATGCATTTGTACAAGTATTCGAGTTTATAAATTCCTTGACCATACCCCTTAACCTGTTAGCTCTTTTGATAACCAAGTTCATTCATTCGTTCTTGTTTTGTTCTAAAGCCTGTCCCTCGTTTCCCATATCTCGTCTCCATAGCAAATAATCTTGGAGTAACCGTGCCTATCGATCGCAATCAATATCCGGAACTCAGGTGCTGGCTTGGCGATGGTCGACCTCAGTCATGATCCTCTTCATCCAAACCAGGACATTGTTCGTTCATCTCGTTAGCATCTTCATACCGTGTTCCACACCAGAAACAATATAATTTGTCACGCAGATACGCTAACACCAGTCGTAATCGATCCTGTGCCTATATCAAGGTGAAGTTAGGTCGTAAGGATATTGAGGGGCTTACGTTGAGACGCAAGAAATGGACAGCTTCTTCGATCATCTCCGATGAATATAGATTTGCTGACGGCATGACTTTCATTACGGCGGGTTCACTGTTCTCGATAGTAGCGGGTGGCTGCAAAGCATCCGCTCGCATTTGCTGACGCAGAAAGGCAACGGAATCCCCATGTTGCTCACGAATCGAATCGAATATAGGCGCCGTCGTATGATCCGCAATAGCGTCCATCAGCCCATCGGGAAACGACTCGGGGTCTTTCGGGTTGAGCGTCAGGATATTGAACTACGTTTGGTTTCGTCAGTAATCAGATTACAATTGTAAACCAAGCAGTCTCACGGATATGTCCGCTTTCTCATCCAGAGTTATGCAGGTGCGTTGCGCGGCGCTCAGCCGTCCTTCTGCGCGTCTTTCCTCGTACTCTTGCCGTGTGCGGTCACGGAAGGTGTCGCGGCTGCTGATTTCCCGCATCTTGGCCATCTTCATTACCCTTTCAGCGGACGTTGGAGATGGAGCGCGCTTTCCTAACCCGATGCCTTTTTTGCCTTGTGAAAAAAAAAAGCGTCATCGATTTCAGAGGAAAAGACAACGACCGACGAACCTGTCCATTCTTCGTTAATTGGTAGAGGCTCTGTTTTGTGGTTTGGTTTTGATTTTCCGGAGCCAGAGGTTTCAGAGACCTGTTGCTCTTGCGACGGCTCGGAGTCGAGTGTGTGTGGCTGAGAAGAGACATCTTCGCCAGCTTTCCCCAATGGTTGACCAGGCTTAAATCCCATCTTCATCATGATGCTTAGTGCTTTGTTCTTTTGGCCGATTCCTGATTCCTCTTCCTCCTTCGCTCTGTCAAAAAGACTTTTACGAAGACCCTCTTCCCTTGACTCCAGCTCAAGCTGGCGACGGCTTTTTAGCTTGTTCCTCTCATTCTTCAATTTAGCCTCCTTCTGACGTTCCTTTCGTAGTTGTGCATATGTCTTGGGCGTGTTAGAGGTTGCATCTACGCTGATCAGGAACTTGTCCGAGAGGTAATCATCTTCAGGTTCCATAACGTCACATGATGAACTCAAGATTTTGACACGAAATATAATAAAGCGTCGTTATTATTGAAGGACACGACGCGGCACCAGACCGCAAATTGGTATGCAGACGACTGATAATCATGACTACTGAAACGCAAAAGATGAAAGTTGGAATGAGTCGATGTTATCCACAGATGGCGAATCATGGTCATAAAGGCGATAACGTGGCACGGGGATAAGGATGTGTACCATTTAATTGGCGGCAACATTCTCAGGTTTGTTTTCCGTAGCTGGGGTATTGGCAACTGGGGCCTCGGCGTCCTCGTCGTGAGGGGTGTTGACAGCTATTTTGACAGCAATGCTCCTGCCGCCAATATCCTTGCCTTGAAGCGCCTCGATGGCCTTTTTCTGCTCCTCCTCACTACCAACATCAACGAAACCGTAACCTTTGCTCCTCCTGGGCTGCCCCCACCGCCTGCGAACAATGCGGGCAGAAACAACTTGTATACCGGCATCCGTGAACAAAGTACTGAGACCGGCGTCATCGATATTGAAGCCAAGATTAGCGACGAAAAGCATGGACTTGGACGGTTCGCCTGCAGGATCTTCACCTGCCGGGCGAGGAGCACGAGTGACTTTGGGCTTGCGGACACGAGGCTGCTTCTTGGGGGCAGCAGCGTCAGCATCATCTGTCGAGGTGGGGACAGGTGCAGCTTCTGGACTTTCGTCTTCCTGTGCTTTCGTCTTGGGCTTACGCTAAAAGAAAGAAATATGAATGTATGGCAAAGGTATAAAAAAAGGGGTGAACTTACGCTAGTTTTCTTCTTTTTCTTCTTGGGTTTAGCCGCTTCGTCTGTACCGGGAGGGGCGGTAACCTCCGTTTTTTCTGCGTCACCGTTGGCCTCCGCTTCAGAGATCTCTCCCGGGACAGCCTTGCTTCCGCGTCGGCCAGGTCTCCTCTTGGCCCTCTTCTCTTTCTTCTCCTTGTCCTTCTGGTCGGCTGGTTTGGCGAGCTCGATGATGACCTGGCGACTGTCGAGCTCCTTCTTGTCAAGGAGATCGACGGCTTGTTTGGCGGCCTCTGCAGTGGACATGGCGACAAAACCATAACCCGCTGAGCGGGTACCTCGTAAGATGACTTGAGCAGAGATGCTTTGGAGATATAGATCAATTATGAGGCGGTAAAAGAATGATGCCGACAAAAATGCTGTGCAAGCTTACATGTCGTTCTGAACAGGCGCGAAAAAAGCCTTCAGCCCTTCATCTGTAGTGGAATACGCAAGATTACCAGCGAAGACCTAGAATGAATAAAAAAAAGGTTGTGAGATATTGAGTTGTTAACAAAGAATTTGAAGTGACTTTGAAAGTAGGAGTTTCCTGGGAGACTTCTTGCGTAACGCCGTTCTCTGTAACTGGTGCGGCGGGGGCGTCAGACATTATGAGCGGAGTGAAAGAATTGTTAGTTTAAGATGAACGCTAAAATGAACTTGGTTGAACCGGTTTCTTCGTGTCAAACTTGAAGGTTAAAGAAAAAAAAGAAAAAAAGAAAAAAGAAAAAAAAAAAAAAAAAAAAGGAAAAAACTTGGCATTTTTAACTCCGATACTGATTTTCACACGGTATCCATGACAGCAAGGTACGAAAAAGACGTGACAATCTGTGACTAAATGTAATATAATGTCACAAATAAATACTCTTTACTGGTCCGTGCGTCGTTAATATATAAAGTTAACAACAACTAAAATAATCTACTTTTCACTCGTTCCTACTTCTCTCCCTCCCATTCCCCTCGTGTTCAGTGGTCCCCTGTCATTCTTTATCCCCCAGACGCTCTCTCAGTACACGTCTTACTCACGGAATTCGTATCTGCCACAATGGCAGTCATCAAGCTTTTCAACATTTTCGCAATTTCTTCTCTCGCCATCCTGGCTTGCTCCTTTTGGCATACGCCTGTAAATGCTCTTTCAGTCGATAGTCATTATCTAGCTCGTCATAATGCCCGTGGCCATGAAGCGATCGCGATCAAAAAGCGTTCAAACAGCACCAACACTACTAAACGGTGCAAACCTAGGCCTAGTCCTAGTACCACGAGTACCACGTCGACAACCGCTTCTCCATCCCCAACTCAGCCCCCGGCTCCAGCTAAAGCCAAGGCAACCCCGCACGAGGTCTCTTCATCATCGTCTTCATCCAGCAGTCAACCTGCATCTACTCCAGTTTCTGGTGGCGGCGGTAAAATCGGGCTGGCCTGGCCTAATGGTGACGATCCAGTGTTGTCACAATATAAAACCTCCCAGACCAATTTGTAGGTGTCATCGTATTCTGATCGTTCACAGGCTTACAGCATTCTCCCTCAGCCTTTATTCTTGGACTCCCTTTAAACCTTCTCTATCTGATAAACTCGGTTTCGAATTCATGCCCATGTTGTGGTGTGACGACCAGATTGCAGACTTTACTCGTCTGGTCGTTCCGGGTTATGCCAGCCACGCGTTGGCCATGAACGAGTTTGTATTTTATTGTTGGTAAATGCCTCCGTAGAATTCATGTGCTCATCGACAGGCCGAACGAACCTGGTCAATGCAACATCTCTCCCGAGCATGGAGCCTTTCTCTACCAAACATATCTGCAACCTCTGAAAGATAAGGGCTACAAGATTTATACTCCCGCTGTCTCCTCCTCACCAACGGGCATGGTATGGATGAAGGCGTTCTTTGCTGCTTGCCAGGGTTGCCATGTAGGCGCATTCCATTATATTTTGCCTTTGAACTGCTGCTCTGAACACTCCGCTCTAGTTTGATGGACTGGCCCTCCATTGGTATGACAAAGGGATTGATAAGTTTATTGCGTACATGACAAATTACCATGACACTTTCAATATGCCCTTGTTAATCACCGAATTCGCCTGCCAGGTACGTTTCGTTGGCTGAGTGCCACATCAATTACTCACAACACACAGAACTTCAACAATGATGGTACGGGACAATGCACTATTGATGAGGTTTGGGCATTCATGACGGCTGCCATTCGCTGGTGCAAGTCGACGGAGTTCGTCACCGCTTGCATGCCTTTCGGTCAGTGAGCTTGAGCCTGTTAGGATGTCCCCTTGGCTGACACTTTGCTCAAGGTTTCATGAAGAACTTGCAGGGTGTCAACCCACTAGATAGTCTCATGAATAGTGATGGTTCACCTAGCCCGCTTGGGAGACTTGTCATCGATGGGGCCCCTTAATTTGGTCTTTCTAGCATTGGACGATATCCTGATACCCTAGTCTTTCATTCTTAGACCTGGTGGTCTTTCTACGCAGTCTGGTTACGCCTTACATTATGTCGAGTTGCTGCGCATTATGATACCTTTGCTAATCCAAATGGCATTTACCTCTGTGAGGCAATTATTATATTCTTGTTCTAAACTTGAAAACCTTGCATTTCGCGTTAAAATGGTCAAACATTTGCCGTCTGCTATAAAGCAGCTCTTGACTTTGCGTAATCCCAACCCTTTGCCGAACCCTCCTCTGGATAAACTACAGAGTGTGTTTGCGACCACGTTGAGTGACGCGAAGGGAAAAAAGGCGAAGACTGGCTGGCTAGTTCTGACGGTGCGACAAGCTCCAGCCTAGTCTGGTTTCCCGGATCTCGAGTTTCTGACTTTTGTGCCTTTTCATTAGACTTGTGCCCTACTGACAGTTAACCGCCCGTCTGCAGTCGGACATTTGTACCGATTCGCCACAAGATCTGATCCAGACAATGTCAACTCCCGGGCAAACCTTGCGGAAGCTGCCAATACTGCTGCCCTGATGAGGGAATCTGCCTTGAAAAGTGTGATCTTCGTCGGCGTTCCTCGAGTAAGTGGTTAAACATTAGCAACGTTGACCTCGAGGAGTATTCCCCC
>QLPE01000081.1:22438-56184 GCA_003314125.1 Hygrophorus russula | reverse complement strand
CCCCCCTGGATGTTATCGTGTTACGGAAGCCGCTCCGGCGGATGAACTTACATCCTTTTTCTAGACTATCCTTTCCCTCGATGCTTTGACGCAAGCTTTTGAAGACGACGTAAGAGTTTCTTTACGGAAGGCATCTCAAAGGTCAGATCATCTTCACACGAGAGCCCAGTTTAAAGTGATCTACCTGCTTCGCTCCCAACTCCTAAATGTGTTTGAATCTAGATTTAATACGTGTTGTTCTTATGTAGGATTGGTACTCCCGAGAACATCGAATCAACACTTATGCGGGGTAGAGCATTGTGGAACTCCATTTATGAACCCCACGCAGATAAGCTCCACGACAAGTTGTCCGTCCTACATCCTGATTTCATTTGTGAGTCCGCTAATGAATTTCCGACTGGGGCCTATGATCTGATCTCTGAGTGGTCCCGATGCTGATTCACATGAACGTGCATACAGCTTTTATCATCCAATCCTACGGCTCCATTCTCTCGCCATTGCCGGCAGGCATGGATCAACAAGGGAACCTTAGCAGAACTCTGGGCTCTGTCGTTGGCATTGCTTGCCTCCGTGCTGAAGGGGGAGTCGGCCCACAGCTTACAAGCCATGTCTTCGGTCTTCTGAAGGCCCGTCACACGGAGAATCAGAACGAGGAGGATAAATGGCTTTCAAGTGACGAGGGAACCGGGTGGGTCATCCGCACCGTGGACGAGATTCTTGATGGCGTTACATCAGAGTCGGAGACGGGCGAAGTCAAGGCCAAGTTGTGACACAATGTAAGCAGTCGGGTGATCAAGCCATGAGTGCTGAAACTGCCAGAGTGATGCATCGTGTCGAACATTTCAACTCAGTCAGTTCCTTTGTCGAAAGCCCCGTGATACGGTGACATTATCGATGAATTATCTGTATACCAGCGGTTCTCATCGGAGAACATTTGAAAACCGTTCTGATGTTGACACGCCGAGTTACTGTACAGAAATACCAGATGCGAAAGTGGGGTGTTGTACAATGTGAAAAAAAAAACGAGACGATTCATGACACTTTTTTTTCGAGATAGTAGTAAACGTCAAAGGTTCCATGCTAAGCAAAAACGATAAAGCATGGCGGTAACAGTGACGGTATCCATAATGGGGGGATGCATCTAGGTGGAGAGAGGGGGATGATCGGTAACTGGTGCATTAAGTCGATATCTGGATACGTACCACCGTACCCGCACCGGCACTGCGAACGAAATGCAACTCGCCATATACATCCCCGATCTGGTAGCGAGTCAGTCGGGTGGGACGGAAGAAGGCTATGATATTTCCAGCAGTGTCTTGCAACTATATAATCCATGGTGAATGAAAATGCTGTTCAAAGTTACCGTAACAAAATTTTCGGCTTACAACATAGTCAGATCCACTGGGTCGCCATCGATATTGCAGGCCGTCAGGACCGTTGAAGACCCGTGCGCCCTGTAGTCAATGTAAGTACCTGGCTACACAAACGTTGAAATTGTTACTCACTTGAATGCGTGGGTCTTGCCGGACGAGATCGGCCATGGGTACAGTGTTCTAGCGTACAAGACTTTAGGAAACGCGGCTTATGCAGTTGGTAGAAGACGACGACAAACCTTTCCAATGACGGCGCGTCCAAGGCCGCCGTTGGGAGCCCATTCGAGTTTTGCTACACGATCTTCTTTGTTTGTGCGAATGGCGCGCCAGAGGGTTGTAACGCTCTGGCCTGTAGGGCTTACGGTTGTCTGATCAAGACGGGTAAATGCCATGAGCCGCAGGGGATAATGAGGCGACGGACCTGAAAGCGGTAGAGTACTCCCCAAGAATTGAAGAGTTGGCTCTCCCGGGGATCCTGGTTCGTCCAGGAGAGAATATCATTAGAGGAGATGCTCATTTTTTTGAAGTGGATAAGGCAGATGAGTCTGTTAAGTTGGTTATGTAGAATATGTGACTTGTTACATCTTACCGCCCTTTATACCATTGATGCTGGTAATATTCTTGTGTTGTGCGAATAATAATGACTGTGCGATCGGCAACGTGGACATGGTGATTGATAAAGATGAATACAAAGAAACGTGTTGGCGAGAACTAAGGGTTCAATAAGTCGTCCCGAGCCTTGTCAGTGGAGCAAAGCAGGTTGAGTCCAAGATGATCGAAAGACAACACGAGTTCAAATCGTAAGCGCTGGCCTATTCTTTTCAGGATTGTGGCATCATCACAGAAAATAACAACGGCCTGTGCCTTCGATTCGGTGAGATGAGTACAACTTATTGTATATTTCTGTGATATATTTCACTATAAGAACAGAAACAATCAGTTAAGAAACAAGAGAATAAGTTTGACACGTCGATAAGTTTATGTTGTTCTTGGATACCATCCGAGTCCGTGGGGTCAAAGAAGTAGACGGATTAGGAAGGTGACGCGCGATAGGTTGGCGAATTTTACAAGCGTGTGTCCCGGTTCACGGTCCTGGTTAGCAATGCGTGTCTACAACGTGTCGAAGAGGTCCTTAAGCGGCACAAGGGGGTTGAAGATAAGGTAGATTCATCAATTTGTCGTCTCTTAGCGAGGAATAAAACGGAGACAGTCAAGCCTAGCAGTATTTAAACAAAAAACATGCGTCAAAAAAGGCAAAATAGGTGTTGGTTCACGGAAACCTTGGTGTGAGACTGTAAAGTGAGAGATAAGGGCACTCGTTTTGGCTCATGTCCAATCGAAGTTTAATTCTGTTTCATGAACTTTACTTCCACGACGCTGAGCCATCTCCGTTGATGAATTACACGTGTGGGTATAACTGCAATATTATGTACATCTACACAGTCAGGGATCGAATCAAACACACAACTGTGACACCTACCCCTCATATCACAACCTGCACTCCTAATGTCCTTGCAGTGCCGACAACGGTGCTGGCTATCGCCTCAAGCCTTAAATGCTTTAAATGTTCATCTGTCGCCTTGATCTTGGCAATCTCATAAACGTGCTTCAGGCTTATGGTACCTGTTATCTCGTGGCCTGGTCGCCCGGTCCCTTTTTCTATGCCAGCCGCTTTCTTGATCAAATAAGTGGTGGGAGGGGTTTTAGTAATGAAAGTAAACGACCGATCGGGTTGGACAGTGATGAGAGTTGGGGTGGGTACGCCTGGTTCTATGTGAGCAGTTCGCGCGTTAAACTCTTTACAAAAGTCCATAGATTTGACTCCACGAGCACCGAGGGCAGGGCCAACGGGTGGTGTAGGAGCCGCCTTCCCAGCCGGTATGAGGAGACGCTGTAAAAATAAGTAAATAAGGATTTCTACAACGACAGGTTAACGACAAACCACCAATTGTGCTCTGGCTTTGAGAGCGCCCTTTGACATTATTTTCAAGTTGGCCTTCAAGCTGCGCGCAATATTTATTAAAACTCCGATATTTTCAAAAAAATGCCCCTTGACCCATCCACTGCTCTCCAACACCTTGAATCGTATGGGCACTCAGATGGCTTGTCTGTCTCTGAACTTATGGACTCGAAGCTCCATGGTGGACTGGCTTACAACGATTTTCTCCTACTACCAGGGAAGATAGATTTCCCTGCTTCGGACGTTGTCACTGAAAGTCGGATTACTCGAAACGTCGTCCTCAAAACGCCATTCATGAGCAGTCCAATGGATACAGTCACAGAGGGCGAAATGGCCATCGTCATGGCAGTATGTCTCGACCTGGTTTTTTGTTTTACGGATATTAGTCCTAGTTTATTACCTTTTTTTTGTGCTAGCTTCTTGGGGGTATTGGCGTGATTCATCACAATCAAACGCCAGAGGCCCAGGCTGGTATGGTCCGAGCAGTCAAACGACACGAGAACGGTTTCATCGCTGACCCAGTCGTGTTTTCACCCTCCCACCTCGTGGAAGATGTTCTGGACATTAAGGCCAGATTAGGTTTTTGTGGTATTCCAATCACTGGTAAATTAGTTTTTACGACGAGGTTTGATATTTCCCGTGCGTTGATCATCGTCCATCAGACACGGGCTCTTTGGGTGGCAAACTCGTCGGTATCGTGACTTCACGGGACGTCCAGTTCCGTCTTCCGTCCACCCCACTCTCCGACGTAATGACTACTACCCTCGTGACCGCCTCCCAAGGTGTGACTCTAACGGAAGCCAATGATATCCTTCGCGATTCCAAAAAGGGCAAACTGCCCATCGTTGACTCTCAAGGTCGGCTGACAGCTCTCCTTGCGCGTTCTGATCTCCTCAAAAACCAAACATACCCATTGGCATCCAAGAACCCTAAAAGTAAACAGCTGTACGCGGCGGCAGCGATCGGGACTCGTCCATCGGACAGGGACCGCCTAGCCTTACTGGTAGAAGCAGGGCTGGACATCGTCGTTCTTGATTCATCACAAGGAAACTCGATCTATCAGATCGAAATGATCCATTACATCAAGTTAACATATCCGAAGCTTGAGATTATCGCAGGCAACGTTGTGACACGCGAACAAGCAGCAGCGCTGATTCAGGCTGGAGCTGATGCGCTCCGTGTAGGGATGGGATCTGGATCAATCTGCATCACGCAGGAAGTGATGGCTGTTGGTCGACCGCAAGCGACGGCGGTATATGCGGTAGCAGAATTTGCGAGTAAATTTGGAGTTCCGGTTATTGCCGATGGCGGTGTGGGGAATGTGGGGCATATCGTAAAAGCACTAGCACTTGGGGCAGGGGCCGTAATGATGGGTGGCTTGTTGGCAGGGACAGAAGAAGCGCCAGGAGAGTATTACTATCACGAGGGTAAGCGAGTGAAGGCTTACCGCGGGATGGGGAGTCTAGAGGCAATGGAAGCTGGGAAGACCAGTCCGGGATCTGCGCAGAAGAAGGGTGGTGCACCGGGCACGAACAAGTACCCAAGTCCGAAGAATAATAGGACGCATGAAAACGCGGCGACGACGCGATACTTTTCTGAATCGAGTGCGGTGAAAGTTGCGCAGGGAGTATCTGGAGACGTGCAAGATAAAGGGAGCGTGAAAGCGTTTTTGCCGTACTTGCACGTTGGTGTGCAACATTCATTCCAAGATTTAGGAGTGAAGAACATAGGAGAACTTAGGGAAGGAGTGAAAAGTGGAAGTGTAAGGTTTGAGTTGAGGACAGCTAGCGCACAAGTCGAGGGTGGTGTTCATGGATTAAACTCGTGAGTTTGATTTTTATTATTTTATTATAAAAGTTGATGAATTTTAAAAAAGATATACAAAAAGATTATACTCTTAAATACGTTTATGATAAGAACCATGATGACGACTAGAGTAGTACGATGCGATTCAACTTCAATATCCTTTAAACTC
This sequence comes from Hygrophorus russula, assembly GCA_003314125.1. Classification (NCBI taxonomy): domain Eukaryota; kingdom Fungi; phylum Basidiomycota; class Agaricomycetes; order Agaricales; family Hygrophoraceae; genus Hygrophorus; species Hygrophorus russula. The sequence continues at coordinate 50,876 of QLPE01000081.1, read as the reverse complement.
TCCTCTAATCAACCAATTATCTCTTCACAAGATACTTTAAATGCTTTAAAACTCGCTTCACATCATTTAATCGATCTAAAACTACCAGTTGCATTTCCAACAGAAACTGTTTATGGTCTCGGCGCAATTGCATTAGACCCACTCGCTGTTTCAAGGATATTTTCTACCAAAGGACGTCCTTCTGATAATCCACTAATCCTCCATGTTTCTTCATTCACCATGCTTCACTCCCTCTTACCAAACGATTACAATATTCCTGAACCTTATCGGATCCTCATGAAGCATTTTTGGCCCGGTCCTTTGACCCTCTTATTTCCCAGTGACCCCGCCATTATCCCATCCATCATTACAGCGAATCAGCCGACAGTAGCAATCAGAATGCCCTCCCATCCAGTTGCAAGGGGTTTGATCGCTCTAACCAATGCTCCCATCGCAGCACCCAGTGCTAACTCCTCTGGAAAGCCTAGCCCAACCAGACCAGAACATGTCTTACATGATCTCCAAGGAAAAGTTGGCCTTATCTTGGATGGAGGCCCTTGTGGGGTTGGATTGGAAAGCACTGTAGTGGATGGTTTGAACGTCGACGGTAACATCCGCGTGTTGAGGCCAGGCGGTGTCACCGTCGAGAACATTGAGGACGTTTTTCGGCAAGAACTAAACCCACAAGAAACGATTCCAAAGGTCCTTGTCTATCGCAGGCATTTCAGAGACGAAGTAATTGAACGGGCACCGACGACTCCGGGCATGAAATATCGTCATTATTCTCCTTCCGTCCCTGTTATCCTACTCTTGACCTCGTCCCCTCCACCCATAGGCGTAGATCCAGCCCCTGCTCTCGATTTCTTTGCTTCTTTGACCGATTACGTCACGAAACCTTCTCGACCAGTCAAAGTTGGAATCATGACACCCACGGACTCACCCTTGGCGCAGTGCGTTCTACCCACGGAAGGTATCGAATGGTGTCGTTATTTGTTAGGTCCCATAGCACAGCCTGCAATCACTGCTCATCGGCTTTTCGACGGTCTACTTAGGCTAGAAGGTGAAGGTGTCGATGTGATACTTATAGAAGAAATCAAGGAGGAAATGGAGGGGCTCGCAGTGATGAATCGAGTCAAGGCTGCTGCCGCAGAATCTAGATGGATACAAGCTTGATAGACGTAGTTCAAAGTCTTCACCAAACAGGAGAAACCCACAAAGTGATCTTATTCACTGTTGTCCGAGATTTCCAACCCCGTTCGTGTTGCTTTCAGCCTTTCTGAGGCAAGTATACGGGAAATGGCATAGCGTCTCATTACAAGTAGTCCACTTACGACGACCAACAATACCGCTGGATGAGTAAACACATATGCGTATGGCTTGAATGTTTCGCGCTTCAAGTTGTGACCTTCACAACCAATTCTTCCACCTTTGCGTCAAGAGCTGCAACCACTTCCTTCATCTGAGCGTTATCACCGATAAGCATGACGGAGGACGGCAATTGATAAAGTACTTTTGTACCGCAACGGTCCTCTGTTTCCGTAACCAGAAGTCGAGGTGGGATGTTCAATGCGGAACGAATATCGTACTTCATTATGCCTTGGGCTATGAGTGGGTTTCCGAACGTATATAGATGCGTCACTGGAGTGTTGTCAACACCATGATACGTATTTAACCACTGGCTGTGAGCCATGTTGGAAAAGAGGCTATATACGCAAATGAAATCAATGTATGCATGTGTGCAAGAATAAGCGGTTCACGTACAGAAAATCACCATCTCCCGTCGTCTGGTTAATTATGTCTGTCATCTCATCCTTGTTCTTAGCTTTCAGGAAAGCTTCTACAGAAGTAAACTTGTGAAGCTCTCGGTCCAGTCGAGCAATAACTTCGGTAACAGGAAGAGTGGTCTCAAAGCTAACGAGTTTTCCTGTAAATTCCGTGATTTCTTTGAGCATATCCAGGGACCTTCAAAGTTGTTGAGCGTAGCTATGCCGTGACCCGTGACTGCACTCAATTTGCAGGCTACACATGTTGGAGGAACAAGAATATTCTCGATTTAATGTGAAGCCAAAGGGTCCACAGAATGCTGTTCTCGAAAAGCCATCCCCCGTCTCCTTTCAGTCTTTAGGTATTTCACCATCTCTCCAAAATGCGCTGTCGGGTTTGTCGATTCGGATACCTACCGAGGTTCAGGTTGCTTGCATACCACCGTTACTATCAGGCCAGTCTTTGCGGCTTTGCAGTTTATGGTATGGCATCGATGCTGACATGCACCAAAGGTAGAGATTGCATAGGCAATGCTAAAACAGGTTCCGGAAAGACCATAGCATTCGCCTTGCCCATTTTACAGAGACTTTCTGTTGACCCATATGGTATATATGCTCTTGTCCTTACTCCAACAAGGTGTGGCCCTCTGTTCTACACACGTTCTGTGCGTACTAAACAGATCCACCGTGTGTAGGGAACTGGCATTCCAGATCTCGGAACAGTTTGCGGTGCTTGGCGCCTCCCTGAATATCCGGACGGCTGTTATCGTCGGCGGGATGGACATGATGACTCAGGCTCTTGAGTTGGGCAACCGACCCCATGTGGTTGTCGCGACTCCCGGTCGCATCGTCGACCACTTGCGTAGCAGCAGTGGTGAATGGGATTTGTCTAGAGTCAAATTTTTGGTAATCTTCGTCATTCACCTTGCCACCCATACGTTGACGCAAGACGCAGGTTCTGGACGAAGCAGATCGGCTCCTTGCTCCTACATTTGCACCAGAATTAAAACATATATTTGATGTTCTTCCAAAAGAACGTCAGACATGCCTTTTCACCGCCACTCTCACGTCATCCATAGAAACATTAGCCGCTGCGTCACCTAGACCTGGAAAGGAGAAGCCATTCGTTCATAGAATGGGCGTAACGTGAGTAGGCCTCAACCGTGGCAGTGTGTAAACTCCTTAACTTTGCTTAGAATCGAGACGGTCGAGACTCTAACGCAACACTACATCTTGGTCCCATCTCACGTTCGGGAAACGTACTTGTATCATTTACTTTGTAACCCTCCAGAATCAACTCGTCGTTTACGTCGTGCGCCCCCAGATTCGTCCTTAAAGCCCCAGGTCAAGCGAAAGATGTCACATAAAAAAACAGCATCTGTAGAAGACGAGCCGGTGCAACCACCGCCAACGATCATTTTCTGCGCTCGCTCTCGTACTGTCGCTTATTTGACTCATCTACTCAAAACTTTGTCGATCCGGAGTACAGCTCTGCACTCACGACTCACTCAGCGGGAGAGATTGTCATCGTTATCGCTCTTCCGCGCATCTGTTGTTCCGGTGCTGGTATCCACGGACGTGGGCGCACGGGGTTTGGATATTGAAGATGTTGCGATGGTTGTCAATTGGGATATACCGGATGAACCTGAGGAATATACTCATCGAGTTGGTAGGACAGCGCGTGCTGGAAAAGGGGGTATGGCGATCAGTTTTGTCACTGAGAAGGACGAGGAACGAGTATTAAGAATTGAGACACGGATAAGTGAGCTTCCTTCCAGTTACTGAGCATGCCCTTGCTCACTGATCACCAGAAACAAAACTTGTGGAAATGGAATTGCCGGAATCGAAAGTATTGGAGCAACTCAATGCGGTGTCTACTGCCAAACGCGTCGCGAATATCGTAAGTTACGTTGGAGATGATTCTGTTAACCACGTTAATGATATGTTTAGGAACTACATGACTCCAATTTTGGTAAACGGGAAAAGATACGCAAATTGAAAAACAGCTAGCGTTGAACGTTGAACTACGTCTTGGATGTATAAAAAATATTAAAAAAATCCAGCGCAAGTACCGAAGCGTGACAAACTGAGTGTTGAGTGCAAGAAAGTCACGGGTGTGTGGCTTACCCCTCTTCGTTTTTCTTACAATTGGTGAGTCCTTTTCGTCCTGTACACCAGAACCGTTGTATCTTACCGTGTCTTCAAGTTAATGGACAATCCAGACTGGAACTCTGTCTTGCAATACATATCAGAACCAATGGACTTTGACTTTGCTGCACCTGTGGCTGAACGTGTAGGACTAGCCACAGTTTCGTCTCAAGTCCCTACACCACCAGTGAGCCCCCCCCCCTTCCTCAAAAATTTTATAACTACCCTTCTAATTCCCTCGAAGCAATCACACGACGGTTCTCCCACCGTAGATGATGACCCATCGGACTCAAACACGCTCGTCTCTGTATCGACCACCTTTTATCCTGGAGCACAAACCGATACGCAGCCCCCCGACCTTGTCCTACTATCATCCGATTCTGTCTTTTTCTATGTTCACTCGCATGTACTTCTTGCGGCGTCTGAGACAGGTTTCAGATCTATGCTCCCTGCCCCGCCATCAAAGGATAGAGATCAAGTGGGCCCGATGCTCACCGTTCCAGAGCCTTCAGCAACCTTAAATATCGTCTTGCACACAATCTACGACATGTCCTGTGCACACTACTCCCCCTCGTTTGAATCCATTGCTGTTGCCGTCGACGCCTTAAAATCCTACGGGATCCCACTCCGGTCTCGTATTGCACCTTCATCGCCACTTTTCACTCTCTTGCTGTCCCATGCCTCTGTCGCCCCACTCGAGTTGTATTCTCTCGCAGCCTTTCATGATTTGTACGACCTTGCTGTATCCGCATCATCAAATTTACTCTCCTTTTCTCTGGCTACTCTCAGTGACGAGATGGCCCATCGCATTGGACCAGTTTATCTCAAACGTTTATTTTTCCTTCACTTTGGTCGTGCAGATGCCTTGAAACGCATACTGCTCTCGCCTCCACAACCGCACCCGCCTACCCTATGGTGTGACTTCACGGAGCAAAAGAAGTTGACAAGGGCATGGGCACTGGCATCTGCCTACTTGGCGTGGGATGCACGTCCTGGTGTGGATACTATGTGATCGACCTCGTAGGTCTTGATACTGATATTCTATATTAGATCTGTCCACTAGTGCGATAGAATCCGCGCTCAGTCCCTTGGGCGAGCACCTCTCCTGTGATCTTTGTCGTTCTGCTTTAAAGGACAGGGTAAAAAACCTTGTTGCGCAATGGTCAGTCGTGAAGGTACGAAAGTATTCAATTCTCACGCCGAATAGATACTCATGTCGGTTTTAGCGAACAATTTAAATCTTTCGCCGTCGTTTCGCGATTCGTTTGCACTTTCTAGGTCAGCCATTCCGCGCCTGCCGTCTAGGCGTTCAAAGAGCGATATTCCTTTTTTTCAGCTGTCGATCGCTACCTCTTTCCATTTCTTGTTCTTTTGCATGGACCGAGTTCTTCTGTAACAATATTTTCGAGTCAGCATACGCGCACTATCATCCATCCCTATACCCTTCCTTTCCCTCCAGAATGTTAACAACACATCGTCCTCCATTCAACCTTTTGATTGTACTATTATTACCGCATTCACTGTTTCCATACACGCATACAAACCTGTATCTTGACATCATTGCGAATGTATTTGCATGGCATCGACCTCACAATCTCCGTCAAGTCGAAATTCATTTCAAAAATTTGGTGCAAGTAAAGTAGAGAGGAAGACGTCTTGAAAGTCATCTTGGTATTACAGCCATGTCGCGAGACAATAAAAATCAGTCCAAATGTCCTACCGCACCCTGTCCTCGGCTAATATGGCATCGTTTAATTCGTCCAAAGGCGCCAGTTCCTTCCTTTCCACGAGGTCGAACTAGCAACACATCAGTCGGGCAATGTCATACGGTGGCTTGTGCATACCTCATTAATGAACAAGAAGAAATGACGATAGCTAGTATTCAAATGGGCTGGCAAAAAAGGACATATAAATTAATGTGCTTATATGGGCATTCATGCGTACCCTCTATCCCTAGCGCGCATATATGGTCAAAGTGATTGCTGTAGATGTGAGCGTAAACGCGGAATAATCGGCGGACGATGGTTCGGACCGTTTCTCGAAAGTTCTTGGGGAAAGGGACACCTATAGCACCAAACGGTCCGCGACTTCAGAGGTGGGCAACCAGTCAAATTTTACCCTAATGGAAAAATTACACGTACCGATCTTGTTTGGGAAGACTGCCTCGTCATCAAGCAAGCTCTGAGCCCAATTCATGAGCGCGTCAACGTAGTCCGGTGCAGGTAGTTTTGTCGGTCTTTTGTACTTGACACCATCTTCCCATAAATATTCGTACCTGAGTTGACAAAGTCAAGCCATGGGACTATCTGTCATATCTGCCAACTAACCGAGGACCTGCGGACATGATCGGGCACTACAGGGATTGAGTGAGGTCATTCATTAGTATGATCGGAAAACGAACCTCTTCTTGGGTGCAGAATTCCGTCACTGTTCCGTACAACATATTCAAATGGTTAAAAAAGTCGACCGCTAAATGCAGTCAATACTGTTGTTGCTTAGTGATCGTCATGGATAGAACATACCATGTACGGCCAACCACTCGTTCGCATCCTCGCCTTCAGGTAGGCGTACGGCCAGTCTCAAGTTTCCAGAACCCTAAGCATGGTCGATTGAAAGATAGAAGATAGCAGCCAGCGTTAAAGTTTACCAAAGTCGCTTCTGCATACTTCCTCAACTGGTACTGCTTTGTCCCTTCCGGAACGTCCTTCCTTGGTTTAAACGTCCGAGTCTTGCCGCTGTAAAGAGCTCACGATGACCCACGATGATTTGTTAGTCCTCTGTACAAGTACTTACAGACCAAAGAACGAGGACATGTTGGAACGAGTGAGAAATTCCTTATTTATTTATTTATTTAATCTTATCTAAAATGGCTCAGTCAGCTAATGACGCTATAACAGACTTTGTTTCACCACTACCACCACCATGTCCCTCACACAGAAACGTGTCCTTTTCGTTTTCACTTCTGTCGACAGGACCTTGACCGGAGCACAGACGGGTTGGTATTTACCTGAGGCTGCTCATCCTTACTACGTCATCGCACCACACCACCACATCGACTTTGCCTCGCCGGCGGGACCGAATCCGCCGGTTGATGAGCGAAGCGTCAAGGTAAGTTTCAACCATAATCTAGAAACCCCGAGTTGACCTTCCATCAGGCGTTTACGGACGAGGGCAGCGTCAGGTTCTTGCAGGACGAACAGGTCAAGGAGAAATTTACTCATACAAAAAAGCTGTCTGTCGTCGACGTAAATGATTACGACGCCATCTTCTATGTTGGTGGTCACGGGCCAGTCATTGACCTTGCCGTTGACCCAGTGAACATCAAACTTGCTTCCGATGTTTGAATTTCTTCACTTGCCCGTCAGTTGGCAAGCTAAGAAACATTTATTTTCCAGTTCTATCGTGCAGGAAAAATTACATCTGCTGTGTGCCACGGACCTGCGTGAGTTTGCCGCTATACGAAAATAAATATCTCAACTGACAGTGACTGATGTAGGGCCCTTGTCGGAGCAACTGATAGTCAAGGTAAATCAATTTTTGAGGGAAAGGCGTTCACGGGCTTTTCCAATGTCGAGGAGGAGCAAGCCGATAAAGTCAAAGTATGTTGCGAATACAATCAAGTTGGCTTCACGAATCATCTCGCCATAGGATGTTCCGTTTTTGCTTGAAGACAAGATCAAGAGTCTCGGTGGGAAGTACGAGAAGGCGATGGAGCCTTGGGAGGTGAGTTACCATACATCTGGATGTGTCCGGCCCTAACAATTTTGAGTCAGTCACATGTCGTTGTCTCTGGCAACCTCATCACTGGCCAGAACCCCCAGTCCGCGCAAACCCTCGGCGAAGTACTTCTCCAAGCACTGAACCGTTTGTAAGCAAAAGAGGTATAAATGAGAATGTAACTGTACGATACTCTGATTGCAATTTGATTTGACTCGTTCAACGTGAATCAGCCTTCAGTTCAGGTCGAGCTTCGCGAAAAAACTATGGTCAAGTAGGGTAGCTCACCCTCAAAAGCTACATCTCTGGATACATCCATACATCCGTCAGATATACGCCACCGACATCAGCCAGCCTTTTTTCAGTGTAAATCCGTCGAGGGCTTCTTTGGCGATGGTGGCCAGATCGGGAGAGTCAAATAAGACTTGGGCCATTTTTACGTTCATGCCCGCCGGATTTGGCGTTGGGGACGGTACGACTTGTGTACTCTGGAAGCCTTTGTACCTTGCAACACAAAAAGGTAAAATGTGGAAAAATCAGACCTATGAGGGAACATACTGCTGGAACAAAACTGAAAGCACATCATCCGTGACTTCTTGTGGTAAATTAGTGCACAGTAGACGTGCCGATGGTTGCAGTATAGGTGGAGGTGTGGCGACTTGCGAAAAAACTGACGTGAAGCCAACACGTTTCCTTAATCAGAAGACGTACCAGGCTTGTTATCCGCTGCACCATGCTGGCCAGATTCTTCCTCCTCATCGATCTCCATCTCTTCTCCATCATTATCGTCCGCCCTTTCCCGTTTCGATCGGGGTTCTCCGTCTGCCATTTCCTCGTCTCGTGGGCGTTTTTCTGCCGCTGCTTTTGCGTTGCGAGTAGCGACGGAACTTGCGTTAGCGGAAGATGGCGGAACAAAAGAAGGATCTTCTCTCCGCAAAGTTGCATGCGATTTTGATTTCGCGTAGTCGATATGCTGAGGCTCGCGTTTGAGAAAACGTACATGATGTATCTTGGAATGCTCACGAGAGGTTTATCATAAAAAACCATTCCTTCACAAGCTCGCATGGCTGAAGTCGCCCCAGCAAGGTCTGTGAAGACTAGAAAAGCCTGACCTCTCATTCTCTGACTTTTTGAGGCCACAATGTCGATAATTTTTCCATAAGTTGTGAATAGGGAGAAAAGTTGGGATCTAAGCTCTTCTTTGTTGACTTTATCGTTTAAATTATTGAGATAAAGAGTGGTATTCGGCTGATTGGACATGATGGTAGTAGTCGTGGATGCCCGTCAGGCCCGTGTGTCGGGTAAGCATATAAAATTCCCACGGATCACGGTTACGCCTCTTTGGCCTTGGTGCACGTTCTGTTTTATGATGCGGTAATTTAAAATTTTTTGGGCAACTCATGGACAATTTCACGACTTTGGGCTCACAGTCAATGGCGTCTTACCTAGTTCCTTTCTTTACCTTATCATATGCTGCCGACACTCCTTCCAACCCGGACTCGTTTTCAAAATCGCCTTATTACCACGTTGGTCCTTTGGATGCATGTCTTATGATCACTTTCATAGCAGTTATGGCGCTTCTGCGTGATGGCCTCAGACTATGGATCATGGAACCTTTTGCTACGTGGAAATTGTCCAGAGACTTGCAGATGAGAAAACTAAAGCAAGCAAACGGGAAGGCCAATGGGCCACAAACTATTCATGCAACTACAAAAATGGAACTCGGTCACTTACATAGGAGCGTGCTCAGATTCGCAGAGCAGGGTTGGTCGTTCATATACTATACCGTCCAATGGTCCTACGGTTTTGTACGTGACTTTTTATCTTAAAAAAATAACATCAAATTAACCCAATGATGCTACAGTACCTCTATTGTCATCTACCTACCCAGCTATTCAATCTGAAAGAACTTTGGAGAGATTCTCCTCATGCTCCTGTTGCTGGTCCCGTCAAATTCTACTATCTTGCCCAATTTGCTTTCTACTTGCATCAAGTGTTAATTCTTAATGCTGAGGCTCGCAGGAAGGACCATGTTCAGATGATGGCCCACCATGTCATCACCATTATCCTACTGTTCGCCAGTTACTTTGGCCATTTCACCCGCATTGGATGTGTAATCATGTTAATCATGGACTGGTGTGACATCCTCTTGCCTGTAGGTCATGTCACCAATTCTGTCTTTGAATTTACTGACTCTGATGATATTTTGATATTAGATGGCCAAGATGCTGCGTTACCTTGCTTTCAGTACGATTTGTGACATGGTCTTTGGACTTTTCCTTCTGTCATGGTTCGTCACACGACACGCACTTTTTATTCTTGTCATTGTATCGGCATTCGTTGATATACCGGCGGTCGTCACGTTCGAATGGGCCCCAGAAAGAGGACGTTACTTGTCTCGAACAACATGGATTGTGTTGTCCACGATGCTCGTCGTCTTGCAGGTAATTATATGTTCTGATTTTACGCTACGTGTTGGTCTCACTTTTTCATAGGCACTGCAGATTGCATGGTTTTGGATGATTTGCCGGGTAGCATGGCGAGTGGTTACCAAAGGTGAAGGTGCATCGGATGATCGTAGTGACGACGAAGGGTGAACATATCCTTTGCAACGCCACTACCATACTTATATTTTTTATTCAAGGGTCGACCAAGAGGACAAAAAGGATCAGTGAACTTATCTACATTAGCTTGGTGTATTAGACCAATTGCTAGAATTTATGCTTAGAGTAACTTTGTTAGTACGGCGCTGTGCAATTGGACTCTTCCTTATCAGGAATATCTCAACTTTTGCCAGTGCCGCAGCTTGTATCGCTCTTACATTTATTTACTCTTCATCTTCTGGTATTCTGGAGAATTGGAACTATGATGGCGAGTTTCATGAGCTATTTTTCTGGGAAGCGAGATCCCAAACAATCAGCTCGGGATGCTATCGTCTCCCTACGGCAACAACTGCAAATTATAGAGAAGAGGGAAGAATTTCTGCAAAAGAAGATTGACGAGGAACTGAGAAAGGCAAAGGCGAATGCAGTTTCTAACAAGACAGGTGCGTCTCGATAGTCGGGTTAATATGACGACGTGTCAAGAACTACCCATAGCGGCGACGGCTGCCCTTCGTCGGAAGATGGCCAGCGAAGCAGAATTGGATCGATGTGCTGGAACACGAATGCAACTTGAGTTACAAGTAAATACCTTGGAGTCGGCCAATCTGAATGCAGAGACAATGGCAGCCATGAAGAAGGCTGCAGACGTGCTCAAAGTCATACACGGCGGCATGTATGTTGGCCACAATACTATACCTTTGATCTGGGTCTCAACATCACACCTTTCAGGTCTATGGATAAGGTGGATGCTACAATGGCCGCGGTCAACGAACAGAGAGAGATAGCAAACGAAGTTGCGGAAGCTATCTCAAACCCTATGGCCGGGAACTTGGATATAGACGAGGTCAATGTTACTAATTTTAATATACATGCACCTGCTAACCTATTGGACAGGACGATCTGAAGGAGCAGCTGGCGGAACTGGAGCAGGATGAATTGAACGAACGGTTGGCCGGAGCTGATCGAGCACCAATCCACATCCCAGCGGGATCTGTCAGGGTCGAAGAGCGTAAGTTAAATCGCCTTCTTCGTTACTTGAATCATCTGACAAACGGGTGTATAATAGCCCGACATCAGACATCAGACGAAGAGGCCCAGGAAGCAGAGCTCAAAGAACTGCAAGCCGCACTGGCAATGTAGCGATTCGTAGACCTTCTCCATCTCTATTGCACTATCACACACATTGGCCCCTCTATCTGTTGTTTCCATATTGTCTCAAGTCTCCATCATGTCTTAGTATTACTTACTACCCAGTGCCACAGCACATATTGTATGAACGACTGGAAATGTACAGCAAAGTAAGATGGACAATTGTAAGAGTACACGATAAATTAACAAATTAACAAGAGGACGAGCGGATGGTATGATGTTCGATGTAAGTTATGGGTGATAGTGCAATGCTAATGCGAAAACTCAAGTCCACAATGAACGTACGAGTCGGTGTTGCCTGGGGCTATGAAAAACCCCGGATGCCAAGAACTCTACGAACATCACTGGTGAATCGTAAAGAATCAAGGACGGGCAGCAGGTCGAGCAATGCCTCGTCTGATGGATCGTGCGTCCACCCTTCTATTGGAATGCCATTTGCTACCAATGATGTTACTACGCATCCCTGATGACGGTAAAATGACGCGAACCTTCATTAATACGGTAACTTATGGGCGAGTTGTCTACAAGACAGACTCTAGCGAGGTCCTGCTCCACAATTGACAGGTCCTTGGTATAAGATCCCCCGGGTAATTGCTTACAGGACTGTCATATATATGTTTTCAATCTGGAAGTGTACAACACATGCACCATGATAGACAACTCACATCTCGGAAAAGACGACGGGCAAGAATTCCACGTCCGGCGTCCAACCAGTCAATAACTGGGTCAGCATATTCCTGCATAGATGCAGTGAATATGACGACCGTGTACCATCCCGAAACCTGACCATGGACAATTAGTATCAGTCTGTGACAATCTTAAATTTCTGGGACGGACAGTTCGAAGGAAAAAGTCGACGAAAGGCCTCTTGTAGACATGATAAAGTGTACTTCGTCCTCCCAAAACGACTTCGACCATGTGTCCCGCGCTTTTATTCCTTCTTCCAAAAGAACCAAGACCCAATAGACCAGAACCACTGTTGCTGGACGACAAAATCGGTCTCGAGGTAGAGTGAATGAGAGTCTCGTCGAGATCGAGAACCAAAGTCTTTGGTAGATGAAATGGCGTTTTTCGTGCATGAAGAGAGGGAGTCGGTGATCGAGATGAAGCGGGGGGAGGGGTGATAGAGGTTGAAGACAGAGAGCTGGGCGATAAAGTCTGCGACTCCGATTTGACCTCCACGGCCATTGCATCCGTAACGGAACGGCCCATGCGAAGGTAGTACAGACTATTACGTGGAGCCGGCGGTATTGACGGAAGTCGAGGGGGACGTATCGACAGTTCTTCTTTGGACTCTTCCTCCGTCTCTTTCTCCTCGCTTTCTGAGCCCGATTCAATAGTTGGCTCTCTGACCACCACAGACTTTGTCGTCACCGATACCCAAGCTGCACGCAAAGCATCCCATAATAACACAAATGCCCGAATAAAGAAAATTCGTTGGATGACTCTCTCTACATTTCTTGACAGTCGACTTGGAGATTCTAATGAAGATGAGACAGAAGGTCCCCTCATGGCTGCAAGTGTAATAAAATCAGCTGGCGAAGAGAATGAACGTTTAGGTCCAGGGGAACTCGGAGACGGCGGGAAGGGTAAGGGTAACAATTTCGTCGACCATGTTTTTACCCGCTTTAGCGACCCATCTTGGTGTGAAGCCGACGCATACCGGTCAGCAAGAAACACGGGGGTTTCGCCGGACGTTGGCGTGGACGGCGGAGTTCGGGCTGAGGCCAACACATCGAACTGGCGCGAGAGATAAGTTAACGAGTTCATCGCGGTCCAGCGACCAGTTGGCTATCCCTTCGTTGAAGACAGCGAGTACGACGGTCGTTGAGTGTGAAAATTTGGTACTTTGGGTGATGAGAAAGGCTTTTGACACGCGACAGTCACGACGGTCAGAGTTGTGACTATCTAAGTACTACACCCAATACCTGAACCCTTTCTCGACAATACCCTTCTCATCTTCCTCTTTCTCCAATTTGGCATTGACGGAAGTCAAATGCATCTTGAAAACCCAATACATCACAATAGAAATCGAACTTGTAGCGATGCAGATACCGTACGAGTTACGGTACGTTGGACCCCAAGCTGAGGGCCATACATATCTGTGATCAACTTTTAGAATGCGTAAGATACGGAGGGAACGGTACGTACGAGCCGGCGATATTCCCCACTTGTGAAACACCGTTGATGAGCGCAAGAGAAACGGCCCGCTTTGATGGTGGCCGTGGGATGGAATTGCTGACCCAAGCGAGTGAAATTACGAGGCCTGCATATGATTGGGCCATTAAAAACCTGTTTGTAGGGATGGTCAAATATGGATGCAAGCAGCGGGGACCGTGCCTACAAAGAGATATATCGCGCGACAATGTGCTTCGTACAAATGGCGATGGTGAAGCCTACGATTCCAGTGAATAACGATATTGCGACGTGCCAAAATCGTTCGCCTATCCTATCTGAGTGACTGCAGCACATTAAATGAATAAATATCAATCGGGTTCCAAGATAAATCCAGGACGACGAACAGAGATGTCAGATATGTTGCGATAGCCGCGACTACGAATGGTGGTGCACACAGCAATAGTGTCACGGTCGGGGAAAATCCCAACGTAGCCGTCAACGTCGGGAAATACACATTAAACGACAACGCCACAACCTGCCCCGTTAGCGCAATCGCCAGCCACCACACTTTCCAGTCAGTGACAGCCATCCATAATCCGTTTGCTTGGCTGTTGTCCTGATCGCCTGCGTCTTCTTCCATACGGCGGAAGGCGAGCTGGCGTTCTTGCGGAGACAGCCATTTGGTGTTCACAGGGAAATCTGGGAGCATGAAGATGGCGAGAATAGCAAACTGGATAAAGCCGTAAGAAGACGCATCGAGGTCAGCAAAACTCGTCACATACGGCCATCGTCAAGGCCCCTTCAATGTAAAACAGCCATCTACATGTGTCAAATTAGATAGGTAAAAAAAAGTTGGTGGGGACTCGCCGCCATGCCGCATGACCGAGCACTCCATTCATGTTACCCAAAATTCCGCTTGCAATGAGAGCTCCGAAAGCATTGCTAATGATATTTCCGCAGTAAAAAATAGCAGTTCGTGTTCCCAACTCGCTCCTCTTATACCATTTAGAGAGGAGAAATAAAGATCCAGGGAAAAAAGCAGCTTCGACAAAGCCGAGAAAGAAGCGCGTGAGAAGGGCGCCAGCGAAACTGTAGGTAGATGGTCAATACACGTCCTCAATAAATGGTCAAAAATATACGTTGTCGTGACTCCTAATCGTGCACTTTAGTTCAAGGCAAGAACTAGAGCCGGTGCATGCATACCGGTCAAAACGGATATCATGCCCCATACAATCATGCAAAAGGGCAAGTAAAGGGACGGTCTACCTATCCGGTTCAGAAACATGTTGCTGTCATTCTTTGTTTAATAAGCCAGTCCGAACGAAGATGAATGTTGAGCTTACGACGGGATCTGCATAATGATATAACCAACATAAAGAATCGACAAAAGTGTGGCAAATTGCTGTCCCTTAAGATGCAAATCTTTCTCGAATCCGCGCAATCTCGCTGCACTATTCACATCGAAAGTTCAACTAGAGCGCTACCACTCATAAAACAAGGTTACCCCGCATTATTTCGATCAATCTGTACAGCGAATGAGAAAGACATTGAAAGCATTCCTAGAAATAACTTACATAGTTCAGTATATATATGAGAACGAGTATAGACATCCTGGTGTCGAGTTTCCAAAGCAGTTTCCTTTCGATTTCATTACGACGTTCCGTTCCACCAAAGTCTGCATCACTGCAAGCCAATTTTTCGACAGCATTTTCTGACGGATTTGGCATGGTGATTGGGAATCGAATAGAAGGTGCGGTGCCATCAGTTCGCCGTGGTCTTAAAGGCGTTTGAGTTGCTGAAAAGGCGGAGCGCCTGATCACGTGTTCTACGCGCCCTTGAACGCGTTCTGAATCGTCGACGGCTCTCCTATGGAACCATCACCGTCACTACCGCCAATGACCACACAGGACAGCGTCCAACTTACAATAGATAGTTTACCAACTTTACCGGAGAATTGTATTCCACTTGATGACTCGTGCCCTATCTGCCTCATGCCCTTCGCTTCTATACTCTGCGAAAGAAATCGGGTCGAAGAGAGCGACATGGTATTAGGTGGTGTAACTAAGTTGGTTGGATGCGGTCATATATTTTGCAGGAAAGAGTAAGGTCTTTGTCATTTATTTTCGCCAAATTTCTGACAGAATCGCCTAAGTTTGGCTGAGTGGATAAGGGGCTTGGTACGTACTTTCTCTCGTTTAAAACGAGTCGCTAACCATTTTTACAGCACGGCAACTGCCCCACATGCCGTTCCTCATTTCTAGACATTCACCCACCCTCAGACTCGGACGACGAGTCCTCTGACGGTGGAGAGTACCTTCCTGACGACGAGGATGAAGATGAAGAAGACACGTTCCCCGACACGGACGGTTTCACAGAAGAGGAGTTTGACGTCGATGAGATGGATTTGGATGTGGATTTAGATTTATGGAATGATGCAGCCGAGGATGGTGGAGAGGTAATAGACGGGTATGTTGGGGTCGAAGAGTGGGGTCTGACCGATGGCGAGTCGTTCTCTGATGGGGATATTAGTCTGGACGTGATAGATGATGAGAGGCAAGGGGAAAGTAAGCAGCCTGTGAACTATACGGTGGTTTACTTGTTTACCATTTGTGATACAGCTCTCGTGGACGTCATTCAGGAGGAGGGCGACACTACTCTTGTTGATGACATTGTTCAGGACGACACAAAGTAATCTTCTAGACGAGGCTAAGATCTTCATCACACATTTTTTATCCTGTAAATACTACACTTACGCCAGTTTATTTCATCACATTTATCCGCTACGCTCTACGCAGCACTTGTCACCCCCCGAAGTACTTCATCTACCAATGCGCTCTCCAACGTCTCCTTCCAAACCCCAAGAAACTTCCCACTCCACTTCAGCCCTTTCCCACCTCCTTTCAACCCAAGCCTCTTCTTTAACCCATCCCCAACCTCCTTGACAGTCTTATCATCCGAACCGAACACGAGGACTACACTCGTGCTCGTCGAAGTCTGTGAAGATGGTGACGACGACAACACGAATATATATTCCGACTGCACCCCAGAAGCTGTACTGCCAAGAGCGAAAGCAGAAGAAATGGCAGATAGGAACCCAAGCGTAGTCACCGAATCATCCGTCCGATGGATGTGTCTTTTGAACACCTGTCCTTTTTCCACACCTATATCCTGCACTAAACCCTCTGCAACGAGCCTAGCCAACTCACCCTCCACCTCCTCTACCCGCTTCTCAGCCTTCTTTCTCTCGTCAGTCACCTGCCCTACCCTCTCAGGAACCTGTGGTGCCCCACAGCTCAGTGTGGACGCAGTGTTAGTAAGGTGGATATGTGTGGAGGTAAGATACGCGATGAGGCGCGGCCCACAGAGGAAGTATAGCCGAGCGGAGGTGGTGCTGGAACGTGAAAGTGTATCAGTGTGTGGGAGGATAAATATTTGTAGGTTGTGCAGGCTAGGGAGGTGCGTGCCGCAACATCTGTACATGTTGACATTAGCTTGGGGAAAGGCTGAAGTAACCTGTAGAACAAGAACACACGGATTACGATCTACGCCATCTATGACCACAATTCTCTTCACACCACCTGTATAATCGTCTGGCAACCCCCTCCCGATCGAGCGTCCACTTTCAAGTTTGGGAACCTCTACCTCCTGTTCCCTGTTTAGTTCCTCCACCTCCACATGGACCTGCCGACCCTCGAACGCAAGGCGGTTAGCCTCATCCTGGATGGCCGTAATCTCGTCTGGGGTCATACCGCGGGGTATTTCTACGTAAGAGGGTGTAGGGTAGGCTGTGAGGGACCAGGAGAGGGTCGGGAGGTTGAGGCGGGCCTCAAGAAGGGCGGAGAGCATATGTTGTGATGTGTGTATGGTCATCTACTTCATAATTTCAGAATTGCAACTGCGATGTTATAGAAAGGCTTACATGGTCATATCGTCGATTAAACCCATCATGACCCAATGAGAAGACCACTTTTTCTCCAGGAGAGAAGACATGAAGGGCCTGATCGACGTCACCCTTGACACGCACGAAATGAACGGCATGTCCCCCAAACCTCTTCGCTTGCACGACCTCCCAGATGATACCATCAGCCGTGGTCACAAGCCCAATGTCTGTTGGTTGTCCCCCTCCCTCTGGAAAAATGATGGTATCCTGCGTGATGACCTCCAAGAGCGGATCTGCAGGAAGTGCGGGAGTAAGAACGGCTTTCTTAGAATGCTTTCCTGGATGTGTAACTGGGGGTTGTGATATGACGGATGTTATTACCGTAGTATGTAGTTCACGAAGGAGAGGGTCGCCTAAGGAACAGTTGTGAGTGCTAACTGTGAGCAGAAGCGAAATGAAAAAATACGTTGACAAGCCAAAAGACCGACTGGAATTGGTACCGTGGGGTCTGTGGAGATTTCAAGCGTTGGAGACACGATTCTATGGTAAGAATGCGGGGTTCTGGGGAACACAGACATGTGTCCCCGGTATAGTATTACACGGCGTTCGTCGTGTAATACGGTCACAATACTACCGCAAACTTGGCGATGACTTGCACACTACGACACACAGGAAGGCGGTATAATGGGGACCTTCAAGTTACCCTAGCTGGACCCTAAACCTTCTCAGGCCTCAGACTTCTCATGCCGAACCATGCACCCACTGGCGGTGAAGACGCCGAACAGAGGCCTCTCCTCGGTTAGCCCACTGAATTTTCAATTCATACCTTGACATTAATACCTCTGCCTAAAGATCGGGTGGTTGAAAATGGTGCCGACGACATGGTCTTGGAGGTGAGAGCAAGACTTGAGAGGGAACTTTTGTGGAAATTGGATTTGAGAATGTCCATCCTGATTCTGATCTATATTCTGAATTATGTGCGTTCTTGTCGATTATTTTGTTAATGTCTGAGTCCCAGGTCTACATGGTAGATTGATCGTAATAACGCGTCGTGAGCACCGTTGTGAACTCCAATTTTACGCTACCTCATTTCAAATCTAGCGTCGCAAGGCTGCGCGGATTCGAGGAAGACCTCAACCTCAAGGGTCAAGAATTTAATACGATTCTTAGCGTTCTATATGTCGGTTACATTTTTATGCAAGTGCCTTCGTGAGTTATTCTAATCCTTTTGTAACGAAATTCTAAGCAATAATACCACTTCCACACCAGCAATATCTTCCTGAATTATATTGGAAAACCATCCATTTACCTCCCATGCTGCATGATGCTCTGGGGTGTAATTTCCGTTCTTACTGGTAACAAATGTCATATCCTCTGTTGAACTCTGCTAAAACGACCCGCACTATCAGGTTTCACGACCACGTACGTTGCTTCTTTCTCAGCAGTCCTTCTTAATTACAATCTCTATAGTTATTTCGAGGTTCTTCTCACCCGCTTCTTTCTCGGGTTCGTTGAAGCAGCGTTCTTTCCCGGGGCTCTTTTTCTTCTCACGAAATGGTACAAGAGG
Source organism: Hygrophorus russula (assembly GCA_003314125.1). NCBI lineage: Eukaryota > Fungi > Basidiomycota > Agaricomycetes > Agaricales > Hygrophoraceae > Hygrophorus > Hygrophorus russula. Next base: position 31,952 of record QLPE01000081.1, on the reverse strand, counting down.
AATGAACTTGGGCAGAGAACCGCCCTTTTGTTCTGTGGAGGTCTCCTGAGTAATGCTTTCGGGACATTGATGGCTTCTGGGATACTGGACGGTATGGAAGGAAAGATGGGCCATGCCGCGTGGCGGTATGTGTACATCTCCCCATAACTGTAGAACATTATCCATCCCTCCACTTCCCAGATGGCTCTTCTTTATAGAAGGCTCCCTGACCGTACTTGTTGGTGACATGCCATTTTTTCCCTCATCGTTACCCACACGTCCATTCACAGGTGGCAGTTCTATCTATATTCATTCTCCCAGACTTCCCAGGAGCCTCCTCAGACTGGTTAACACCCGCCGAAAGCGCTCTCGCTGAAATGCGCATAGCAGAAGATTTATGCAGCGACGACTATGGGTTTGCAAATATCGCCGAAGGGTCTAAGGCGGGTCCGTTGATCGGCGTCATGTTAGCATTAACAGATTTTAAAGTGTGGTGGCTCGCGTTGGCACTAACAACTATGGTCGTTTCCTTATCATTCAATGCCTTCTTCCCGACCTTGAGTGAGACCATGGGTTATGGTACAACGGTGACGCTGTTATTGTGTGTCCCGCCGTGGATTTTTGCTACTATTGTGGCGTTCGCGGTGTCAAGGTCCCGAAATTTTTATCAAGTTTGATCGGCCTTAGGGTTAACGATGCTTAAACAGACACTCGGATAAGACGGGCGAACGGTGTTGGCACATCACCTTCTCGCTTGCTTTTGGACTTCTTGGTTTCGGCATGGCAATGTGGACAATGCACACCGCCGTTCGTTACATCGCTCTGTAAGTTATTTTTCACTGGAATTATTCCCGTTTCTGTGCTTATTTCTCTTTTTCGCGACGGAGTTTCCTGATGGCTCAGTCTTATGCTGGCTTCATCGTCTTCCTAGCCTGGATCAGCAACTCTGTCCCCTACCCATCCTCTAAACGTGCAGTTGCACTCGCATTTGTCAACTCTTTCTCACAACTAGGAAACATCGGTGGATCGTGAGTCGAGCCTCTTTTTCTTTGTCTTTGTCTTGATCACTTCCTTTCTATAGTTATGTGTGGCTAAAGTCATGGGGCCCCACTTATCGTTACTCTTATTCCATATGCATAGTGACGAATGCACTGACAATCGTCATGTGTTTCGCCTTTAGACGGCATCTTGTTACACTGAACATTAAGAGGGACAGTGAGAGGATGGCTGGCGTAGCACCGAAAGGCTTTAGATATATGCTATGATTGAATAATAGTGTCAATTGCAAGTGTCCTTGTACGTTGTGTCCTTGTACGTTGTGCATCCTGAATTTCCGAGACTCTGGCATCATCCTACTCTACACTGGCTGCGAAGTGCGTTCCTATCGATATCATGAGCCATATACGGGTGCTATCGCAAGACTGGTTCTTTACACAGATTGGCGGCGGGGACGGTACGAAGGACGGGGAATGGCTGAGAGTCTCGACTTTCCCTACAACAGTCCATGTCGAGTTGCTCAAGCTAAAGAAAATTCCTGATCCTGTAACGTTTCTGATCAATTACGGTGTGTATGAGGAACTAATTCAAGCTGAACTGTGTAGTTCATCGGGTTGAACGAATGGGAAGTTCAGTGTACGTCGCATTCTCAACGAGTATATTATTGATGCTAATTCCACGCTAGGGGTTGGCGAGAGTAAGTGGGCGTTTAAAACCAGTTTCACAGTGACCGAGGCAGAGTTTGCCGCGCCGAATGTCGATCTCGTCTTCGATGGAATAGACACTTTCGCCGTCGTTAGTCTCGTAAGTGAGATATTGCAAGTGTTTTTAGTTATGATTTCATGCTGAATACCCCAGAATGGCCACGAGATTCTTCAGTAAGTTGTTTGCGGCTTGAGTTACCCTTTCTCATCGTGGCCTTTTTTTCTAGAACACAGAATCAATTCGTGTCATACAGGGCTCCTGTAAGGCAACACTTAAAAGGCGGTCTGAACGAACTGGTTTTAAACTTTGAGAGTGCATTCGTGAAGGTAAGCCGACTGAAAATATAATGCGTGTTATAAATCAACAATTATCCAAGGGACGTGATATTCAGCAGAAGCATGGAAGGCTTGCTGTCTCCAACGGCGATTCAGGTCGTGTGCATATCCGCAAAGCGCAATACAAGTAAGGGCATTCAATACGTTCTCGTTAGAAACACTTAACTTAAAGTCCACTAGCTACGGATGGGACTGGGGTCCGTCTTCTCTTGCGTTTTGAACCGTTGCGGTGACCATATCGTTATCAGGTCCTGTGCTCGTGACCGTCGGTCCGTGGAAGCCTGTCAGACTTCATTCATACACAAACCGCATCGCAAACCTCGACATTCGGAGCACAGTCTCTGACACTCTGGACGTGAGGTTAACTATTGACGTTACCGTATCAGAAAAGACCCCCGGCTTTGCCTCGGTTATCCTCAAGAACCCGGACGGCTCAAGAAGGATTGGAGAGACTGACATTAGAGTCGACAGCGGCCATGGGCGTGCCGAGTTCTCCTTCTTAGCTGGGCTTCTAGACCTTTGGTATCCTATTGGCTATGGAAAGCAGCCACTGTATACTGTGGAAGTTCAGGTCACCGATGAGGTGTTTTTATTTCAAGTTGTCGAAACGCCATAGTTAACATGGTCAACAGCACGAAAGTATACTCGACTCCGCGGCAAAGACGGTTTCGTTCAGGCGCGCTCGCGTCGTCCAAGACAAACTGGAGGGTCAGGAGGGCTTGACATTCCTCTTCGAGATCAATAATATCCGAATATTCTGTGGCGGCTAGTTATCGTCTACTTTGAGATAGTATCCTCAATCTGAACCACACAGCAGGATCAAACTGGATTCCAGCTGATTCGTTCCTCACTACGTCAGTCGATTCTTCCATCTCTAATACCTTGTTTAACCTGTTCCCATTAGTGTCACTGTGGAGAAGTACAGGTCTTGGCTACAACTACTCGTCGAGGGTAATCAGAACATGATCCGCGTTTGGGGTGGAGGCATCTATGAAGCCGATGCTTTCTATGATATTTGTGATGGTAGACGCATATTTCTATTGTACTCTTGGTGCTTATAACGCTGAGACATCGCGACGTCAATCCAGAACTCGGTAGTGAGTGCCCTTGCTTGTGGCCAGTCATTTCATCTCGCTAATCCCTACCCTTAGTTCTCGTCTGGCAAGATTTTATGTTTGCCTGTGGTCAAGTGCGCCCTCGTTATATGTAAGATAGTCGATTCTAATGAGTTTTAGTATCCCGCATACGATTCGTTCCTGGAGCTAGTGCAAGAAGAAGCGGAACAGACCGTCAAGAGACTGAGACACCACCCCTCGGTTGTCATTTTTGGTGGGTTTTCCCAACTTCCAATGATATAATGCACTTGACGACATAGTCACCAAGCTGGAAACAACGAGGGTTAGTAGTATCTTCAGAAAACGTTAGCCTCTACTTATATCGTTCCACATAGATTACGCGATGGCTGAAGACCTTAAGCTTGAGCTTGATTACTCTGACGAGACGTCGGACTACAGATTGACCACTTTTCCAGCACGACATATCTATGAGCGCCTTCTGCCTAGCATTGTTAAGAATCTTTCCGACATTCATTATCATCGTGGTTCTCCATACAGCGGACGGGGTCGTGCGTCTGATGACTCAACTCTTGGAGATATCCATCAATGTGCGCGCAACAATTTAGAAGTTGAATATACCTTCACAGTTTCTCTAACAGGGAATGTTTGGCATGGCTCGCAGGAGAGCTGGCATAATTGGGATATTTTGGCAGGACGTTTCGTAAGCGAATTTGGAATGTATGCTGAGTGTCTTTGGACGAGCGTGATGTTTTGATTTAAGCTAATCATACAGGCAAGGATATCCCAACATTCGGACAGTTGATTATTGGCTTGACGGCAATAAACTAGAGCGCTTTCCTCAGTCTAGGTTCGTCCAATTATCGTGAAGTTGATCCGACGCTGATGCCCCATATTATATAGAATCAACAATAATCACAACAAGGCTACTGGGTTTGAACGCCGTTTGGAGGTAAAATATTCTCTAATTGAACTTTGAGTCTTCTGACACGGTTTATAAGCTTTACTTAGTCGAGAACTTTAAGCACTCGTTTGAGATGGAAAGGTACTATTCTCGATATACGAGACCAAACTGTCACTCCCAACTTGAACTGTCTTCGTTCTTCAGCTACGTGTATTATACCCAAATTATGCAAGCGGAAACGCTCGCTTCTGCCTATCGGCTATGGAGACGCAATTGGCGTGGAAAAGGTAGGGAATATACGGCTGGTGCTCTTGTCTGGCAGGTGAATGTGCACGCACAGAGTTCCGATGTCCACAAAAACTAAATTGTATAATTTAGATCAACGATTGCTGGCCGGTCACATCTTGGGCTATTATCGACTACTTCCTGAGGCCCAAGCCCGCATACTTCGCAATTGCCCGTGAACTTCAGCCATTCACAGTTGGTATCGCCCGCAAAGAGATAAAGTCTTTCCCGTCAGAACGATCGGCCGCCGTCTTCATGATCGACACTATCTTGGAAATATGGGGCACTAACAGTACCGTAATGGATAAATGGGCCATCTTGGAGGTTTCCACCTTCGATTTGCATTCGGACTGTATCGATAAATGGACAAAACAAGTGGTGCTTGCTCCGAATTCTAGCACGGAATTTTATCAAGGTATTCTCCCAGGGCAACCCAGGAGAACTAAAGCCAGTGAGGTGCCGAAGGCCCTTATTGTCTCTGCACGATTATTGGACAACACAGGTGTCGTGTTGAGTCGTTGTTCTAGCTGGTGGGCTTATCCATCACGGCCTATGGGCAACTTTCCTGAACTTTTTCTTCAGGCCCGAGCCCTTCAAATTCATTGACTTTCCAGCCATCAAAGACTTGTACTTTAACGTCACTCCTGGTGTCGACGGCGAGTCCGTTGAGTTGTCCACTCGACGCCCAATTAAAGGCATAGTTCTTGATGTTGATGGTGCTGATGTGAGGTGGAGCAACCAGGCTATTGACCTTGTGCCAGGTGATCCACAGACAGTGGTAGCGAAGGGACTGAAAGGTAGAAAAGTAAAAGCGAGGTTTCTCGGTGACGGAAGTGCATAATAGAACACACTAATCAATTTCAATAAGATGTCTATATTGCAATGCGACGTAGCAACTGCTGTAAATTCACATGAGAATTACGAACCACCTGGGAGATGTACAATAAATGCAAATGCTCGCAAACGAGCGATCGAGGCGATAGATTTATGGATTGTACACAACGCAGTGATAAGAACAAATAATGCTGGGGTGGCAAGGGAATCGTCTAGTCCGCTGAGGGTCTCTTGAGAAACAAAATAATAAAGAACAAATAAGAGAGGGAAGGTATGATTATGAGAGCATGTAGTATTGTCGACGAAATGCGAGGCGAGTGGAATAGGTGCGCTGGATAGAATTGTTTACATGATGGTGCATTGTCTGCTTTGAGGTTCGGGTCTGGCGTGCGGGTTGCGTTTCTCGATTTCGGCAAGACATAGTTCGAACACTTTCCCTGGATGGGGCCTTTCAGAATTAGGTGGTATTAAAATGAAATACCACCTACCGACGTTCTCATTATTCTTGGCACTGGTCTCGACCCAAGCCGCATTGTTCGACTTTGCTAGTCCCTCACCCTCGTTGGATGCAACTTGCCGGCTGTGGCAAGGTAACGAAACTGTCAACACTTGTATTATTGTCCGGCTCACCTTGATTGTAGGTCTGTCTTGGATCCAACAATTACACAAGGAATCTCATTTATACCACAGAAATTTACAATCTTGTCATAAACGATTTGAACCATGTCGAAGGAATTACGTGATGTGACCGAGTAGACGAGGACATAGCCGTGAATTCCAATTGCGTGTTTAGAGTTGAGTATGGAATATTCATCCTGGGTGCAGCCCTTTCGATTGATATCATTGAAAGAAGATGAGCTCGCTCACCTGTCCCGCGGTATCAATGATGTCGCAGTCATATTCAGTGCCATTGTGGTTTACACTCTTGTTGAAGGTACTCTCGATAGTGGGGTAATATGATTCAACGAAATGATCCTCAATGAATTGTATGACCAGTGATGATTTCCCTGCGCAGTTTTGAAACCATTGAGTGACGACGAAACTGGTACGCCACATTAGCTCACCGACTGAACGAGACCCGAGCACCGCGATCTTCCTCTTCTTCAAAATATCAGGCATAGATTCAACCGGGAAGTCTAGGAATGAAGGGATAGCCTGTGCCGGCGTTTATGAAGTGGATGAGGTACGGAAGGACCCGTGGCACCGCTGCCACCCTGAGTTGCATTCGCCGTTCACCGCGCCCGTCGACAATGGAGACTAGCATCACATGTTATTCTACTCTACCAGTCCGGGGATTAGGCATCAAAAGCGTTAACAGCGATGCGTAATAATGCTCTTCTTCACGCTTCGTGGCTTATTACCCGTCCAAAGCTGTCACTTCAACTGTGTCTTGTGATGATCAGCTGCCAGCGTACCTTTTGGCCGAGGATGTCAACTCATTCCATTAGGTAAAATCTCAAGCGAATATGTAAAAGAGCATGTCGCATGCTAAAATGTACTGCATCGTGACGATGAGCGACAAGATAATCAAGTCAACGGCTATGCCAATTAGCCTGTAACAAGACTTTTCATCCTCCGAAGCGGAAGACCTTACCCGGAGTCTGTAGGCCTCGAGGGTGGCGGCATTCCGTCTACGTCCTCGGTGACCATATTGGCAGACGGATAATTACGAAATCAGTGGTGCAGCCTGCGATGTCACGAGAGAACGACCGTTTCAAGCTCGAATTCAACTGTGCAGTACGTTGAATATCACGCTGCTATATAAAGTATGTTTGAAAAACATAATGAATCTTATACAAGCTTTGTTCTACGTCACAAGTTCCTATCGACGTGGGTGTAAATCCGCATGTCCCCCGTCTGGTGCTATTAGTGAACATTCGTTCCGTTCCGTTTGACGCCTCGCCTGGAAATCATGCACAACCCTGTAAGCGAAGAGGTGAACTGACCGTAGAATTCCACAAAGGTTAGATGGATTGTATTCGTCCGAGGCCTAGAAGGACAAAATGCGGAATGCTCTGCCACCAGCACTCTTACGCTCCTGTGGATAGTGATAACAACTCAGGCGTCGAATTTGGTACGAGGAACAAGGAAAACACACTACTATCACCAAGCTATCGTCGGTCAACATAACTGCTATTGGTTTCTCCGCGGACCGTCTGGGAAGTCTTGTCGTCGTTCTTTGACAAGGAAGAGAAGTAGTGATCGTCTCCTCGAATATCTTGTAACTAGAAACCTCTGGATCCATCAGGTATTCCACTGAGACGTGCCCATCGCTTTCGGAATCCTCTGCTTCATCAATCGAGACGACTTCAGATGAGTCCTCTTCTTCCGTCATCTCCTCTTCCAATTGCAAGTTGTACTTGAAGGAAAGGGGATTAAAGTCGTACATCTCCAATTCTCCCCAAGCATTGAGTACAACGAATTTCATGCAATGCACGTAACAAACCCAGATGTCCGACGGAGATAAGGCCATCATGCGCGTACCACTAGGTCCCCATTCCCCCCACGAGACTTGTCGCTGGGCCACGCTACCTGTTCTGCTGATCTGGTCGAGTAATGTGGAAATAGGGACCACCAATAAAATGGCAGCGCCTCGTGTCATAGCTGTGTTATACGTCAAGACAAGGAGCCTATTGTTTTGAGATGGGTAGAAGGGGACATTTGGCGAGTGACGGGAGAATACGGGCTCGGTTTGAATGAGGAGCTCAACATTGTGCCGGTAGGCCCAGGATGAGAAAGCCGGGCAATCGAACGAACAGAGAAATGTGGCTCTGGCAGCGGACGTCACTTGACCAGACATATGATCGACATCGTATATACGCAGCTGAGGACCACTGCCGTTAGGATGGCCAAAACCTACAGCAATTAAGTTGTAGGTCAGAAAGGAAAAGGTTTCTGTTAGTTCGAACCCAAATAGCCGCTGGCAGCATAGGTTTCAGAAGTTGCAAAATGTTATAAATTGTCAACTGCACCAGTTCAAGCTTGCCGGTAGTCCAATCCCAAATCGATAGTTCTGATTCTCCCTCACCCCATAGTGACTGAAAGTGGACAGCAACACGGTTGGCATAGATCTGGATATTATACCGCCAATCATGACTACGGAATTTTGAGATAAATAGCAGCGCGCTGGTGTTTACAGCCACAGGGTGGGGTCCACCCGTGGTCAGTGATCGCAGATGAACTCGAAAAGTGGTGCTGGTTATTTCCTGAGTTCAGGTAGGATGAATATCGGCCTGAGAATAACGCACTTGAGTGACGTGTCTTCTAAAATTTCAATGGCAACCAGGAGATCCTGAGACGTGTCAATAGTGAAGTCCTTTGTTATGAACCCCATATCTTTGATGGTCCATTGGACGTCTTCGATTCCACGGAAACGTGAGGGAAGTCGTCTGAAGACCAGGGATGTACCCAGATCGTCTTCCAACAGGCCCAGAACTCCTCCCAAAAGTTCCCAAGCATTACCGTATAACACTGAGACAAAATTTTCTTCTTTCCAAACCAAGTTGCGCCAGGCTTTCTGATGGTCCATGAGGAAAGATAGGCGTTGTGATGGACCAAGATCACTTGGAGGGCCATCATCCATACAGGCAACGACAAGTTGAATTTTATACTGCAAATCTACTGCGTTGTCGATTGCATTTTTAAGGAAACGACAAATCTAAGTGAAAATATTGAATACACTGGATAAATAAATACTCCCAACACACCTGTCTGCATCGTAAGAGCGACTGAACGTCGAGTACGCTGAGTACTACTACTAGCAATTCGACCGGTAAGGTAAGCATAGAGTAAGTCACGTGGTGTTGAAATCGGACGCGTTTCTTTGTCTTATACTGTACTCATTTTTCGTGTATCATGTCTAACTTTACAACCCCAAATGATTCCCCTGTATTCGAGCCCCTCCATCACCCAGCTCAGGCAGCCCACGTCGCCAACCAAGCTCCTGGCATGGGTGCAAAGGCACTTTTGGCGAAAAAGATGGCAAAGAACCAGTAAGATATTGTTTTTGATTTTCTACGCGACGGGACGAGGTTTAATGTCACTTGTTTCACAGTAAACCGGCCTTCATTTCACCCACTGACAACCTCATGACGCCTTGTACTCAGAAACTTAGCGCAGCCAAGAAGAAGCATTTTACCAAGTTGGTTTATTTTTTTTCTCCGTTGTGAATGTCACATCTTATGCCATCTCTACCAGAGGTGCCAAACCCATGGGCCAGCTATTCGGTCACCAAGAGGGAGGTGAACAGAACCAAAGGCTGGAGGTGTTAGAGGATACGCTATTGTCTGGAGAGGAAGAAAAGACATCATTGGATGTGGATGATGAGAACCCATTTTAATAAGTCCTTAATCCACATCTCATGTCTTCCGGCTGGTCCCACTTCCTATCATTTTTTTTTACCA